>CAUYQG010023418.1:0-28997 GCA_963574415.1 Tarsius wallacei | reverse complement strand
GGTATGCTTTGTGATGAAAATGTAGGTTTTTGTCTTCAAGGATGAATATTAATATCAGTTATCATGTATAGCTCTATTTTTCTAGAAACAAGGTATTCTGACTACTTCAGTAACTTTTATAGCTGACTACTTTTGGGATGGCTACCTTTGAAATAAATTCATTGTTTAGTGGGTGATAAGAGGAAAGTGTTGGAATTTGACAGCTACTTTTTAAAGGGATAATCTTTTGTGGTGTTTTTTCCTAGTATAAGCCTGTTGCTGGCAATGGGCCTATTTGAGAACGGCTGATTTTTTTTTCCAATGAGAATGTGGTAATTTTAGGAACATAGTTTGTAAGTTCACATTTACTATAATGGGCCAAAACCATAACCTGCCAGTTTGCAATACATCTTGATCTTTTAATACTGTATCTGATATTGTGTGATTCCGTTCTTAAACTGATAGTTAACGTGAATTTTGCAGAAAGGTTTGGGTTTGCTTTTTTTAAAAAACATGAAATTGGGGGAATCTCATCTGGGTGAACAAGAGAGCTGCGAATTGTACTGTATCATGTACATTCCTAATTTAACACCTTACAGGACATTTTATTAAGATCTCAAAACAATTTGTTATATAAACATTTCAGCAATGATACCAGGATTACTGGTAAAAAATATATTATGTTCAGTGGGATTTTCTTTACAAATGCTCTATTTGAGGTCTGTGTCTTAAAGGTGATATAACACCTAAGTATAAGACATCAAGTGTGAATGAGGATTTTTTTTTTAATGGTATATTAGCATGGGACAAGGGCTATGTAATTTTTTTTTCTAAAGTGTTTTGAAGAGAACAGCCTTTAGGTTTTAGTGATTCCACTTTTCATAATTTTTAAGTAACTTATATGTAACAAAGTGGTACTATAGGATTTTCTTTTTTCGAAGGACTTTGTCATGGCAAAATCAGTGGGCACTGGCTCACCTTTTGAGTTTTAGCAAAGAGTTATTTATTTCTTTACAATGCACTTTCTAACCCATTTTAGCTATATTAGCATTATCTTTTTTTTAGAAAAAAGACATGCTTTATATTTAAATATTGTGGGATTTAAGAGTCTTTTTCAAAATAGCTATTCCTTTCTGAAAGAAAATGAGGGAAATAACCTAAATTATTAGGAAACTTAAACCCAATATTTAAATATACTGTTTTATAACACTGCATCAGTTTTAGGAGTTGCATCTCTCCTGCTGGCTCTTTTATATTTGAGCAAGATCAGTGTAGAATATGTGTTTAGAAACTTGTCTGTTGTCTCAGTTTAGTGAAAAGGGGGTGCTGCATGTGCCTGAATTAAAACCAACAAATTTTTCCAAGCCAAATGCAGCCTTAGTGATAAGAGATTTAAGTCTCCATTGGCACCTTTCAGCTTGTATGATTGCTTAGGTTTTTTTTTTCCTGAAAAGTATCTGCATTGTTAAAGTATAGATTAGAACCTAAAAAGCCAAATTCTCAGACTTTCCTGTATGTGTTTCAATGTTTTAGAGAACATTTTGAATAACTAAGGTGTGTAATTTGAATAGGAAAAATTTCCATCAAGTGCACCTTGGAAAAATCACAGTGGATAGAAGGCTCTGTTAATACGTTTGTGTCTTGTTAGCATTTTTGAAAGTTGTGAGGAAAAAGACTGATGGAACCTATTGTGAAATATTTAGTAGGTTAACTAGTATTGAGTTGAAGATTTTTACTGTTTATATGCATAAGTTATTTGAATGATAAAAATGTCATTAACCTGCTGCCCTAAGATGTTCACACAAATATGGAGAGTAATTCTACAATATAAAAATATTTATTTTAGTACTCAGTTTCAGTTAAGTCATAAAACAGTGTTAAAACTCTTGGGAAGGTGAGGGTTTTTTTTGTTTTTTAAATTGAAACTGTCATACAGTGTTTCACTATCCCTGAAATGAGCATTGTAATAGCACTATTTTGGTGTAGCTCTACCAATATTATGTGATGATGCTATTTTGTTTTACTAACAAACTCTGGAATACTTAGCAGTTATTTTCACTGGCACAAGAGGCTTTTGTATGTTATTCAATTTAAGCTTATAAACCAAAAATTTTAAGGACCAGTGTCTTTGGCAAAAAGATGCTGGAGGGAATGTAACATACAGTTAATGTGTGGTTATATATTTAAAAAGACATAAATTGCCATGTTATGGTTCTGCCTTGAAACAGCACAATGAAGTGTATCAGTGTATTCTGTGATTCTTTATGAAACTTCCATATTGTGTTGTTTTGTGTCTGCTGTTGCTTGTCCTTTGGGCCAGATGTGGCGCAGTTAAATGCAGTTATCATCTCGTTAAATGCAGATGCAATGTCTTTAGTGCTGCAACGTTTCCTAACTTTTTGTATGTTTTATGACCGTGTGTTATTTTCCAAAGCTGTTCCTACCTCACCATGAGGCTTTATGGATTGTTATGTATTATAAATGTTCTATATGAGACAGACTACTGTGTTTCTTCTCATTTGTTAAAAGTTAAGTAGAAAAATAAACTAATTTTAATATCTATTTCGTTTGTGCATATGGCCTCCCCTCCTGTATTAGGCTGGGTTATATAGAGAGTTGGATTTCAGGTATTGAAAAAGAAATTGAAGTTTAAAACAAATGTTGCTAGTGTACAAAATGACTAGGTTACAAGATAGGTGTGGAAGAAGACAAATGTGGACAAAAATTGCACTAGAAATTGAAACGCTGCGAAGGCTCGATGTGAAGTACTCAACAGCTGTGAAATTTTGGAGGTTATAAACATTGATAGTTATGGTTAACCTGTTTCTTTTGGTACATATTTTTTGTTTGTAAGCAGTTGTAATACTGATTATTAAATGTTTTACATCTATAACTCATCTGCAATGATTAACCTAAGAGTTAGTACATTATTGTGGTTATAAGAGCCCCAGACTATCACAAATATCTTAAAGTAAAATCTCTTTAAATAATGTATGTTTCTGGCTGGGAGACAAAAGTTGGAAAAAAATCAATTGACAATAAGTGGCAGTAGATAAATAATAAAGGAAACTAATAAGTACAGTAGATGTTCCAAAGAAGGGGTGAAAATTTTTGGAAAGGATTATGCATGTTAAAGTGGAAAGGAAGCAAGGGAGTACAGAACAGTATAAAGAGCTGGAGTTGGAGGGATAAGGAAATTGTCAAAGAAGTGCCATGTCAACAAGTCTGAATTTGGTTTTAGAGGACACAACTTTTTAGTGGATAAATGAGAAAGTGGTGTTATATAGAATAGGTTTGGAATGGGATGTTGGCCATGTGGGACAGAAGAAAGACAACCAGTTTACCAGATACTTCAATACTAAGAGCCTGAACTAGTTCCCAGATACACGTGTCCACATGTATGTGTATCACATTTCTTTTTTTCTTTTTTTTGAGTTGGAGTCTCTGTCGACCAGGCTGGAGTGCAGTGACACACTCACGGTCACCCCAGTGTTGACCTGCTGGGCTCAGGCGATCCTTCTGCCTCAACCTTCCAAATAGCTGGAACTACAGGCATGCATTACCAAGCCCAGCTAATTTTTCATTTATTGTAGAGTTGAGGTCTCGCCAAGCTGCCCAGGCTGGTCTCGAACCTGCGGGCTCAGGCAATCCACTTGCCCCGGCCTCTCAAATTGCTGGGATTACAGGCTGAGCCACTGAGCCCGGCCTGTGTACCACATTTCAATTGATTCCACACACATTCTTTTTTCGTATTTTAACATTTCTGAAATTGAATGCATAGCTACAATCAACAATGCCTGACAATTGTGTTGAACAATTTTTTTCTTAATTTGCTTGTGTCTATTCTTTAGGGTTCAGAAAAGAATTGCCTTTCCTGGCAATATGTTCTTTCAAAAAGTATTTGCCAACATTCTCTAAAACAACTTTGCACATATGTGCATTATACATTGCACATCTGAATGAGAGCTGTTCCTTTTTAATTAGATAAAAAATAGTCTAAGAAAGCCAAGTAATAACGTTGTATTTAAGGAAATTTTGCAGATATTTGTGAGCTCTCAGAATTGACCATTATTTTTGACCCCCGTGGTAGCGTATACAGCTTTTTTTTTTTCTTTTCAGTTGAAGTCTCACTCTGTTACTCAGGCTGGACTGTGCTGGCACCATTACGGCTCACTGCAGCCTTGAACTCCTTGGCTCAGGAGATTCTTCCACCTCAACCTCCTGAGTAGCTGGGACTACAGGAATGCACCACCATACCTGGCTTATTTTTTTATTTGTTAGAGACAAGGTTCTTGCTGGTATCAAACTCCTGGGTTCAAGAGATCCTCCCTGTCTGGCAGTGGTGGCTCACTTAATAATCCCAGCACTTTGGGAGTCCAAAGTGGGAGAATCGCTGGAACCCAGGAGTTCAAGACCAGCCTAGGCAACACAATGAGATCTTGACTCTACAAAAATTGAGAAAAATAAGGCGGGCGTTCATGACGGTGCACACCTGTAGTCCAAGCTACTCAGGAGTCTGAGGTGGAAGGATTGCCTGAGTCCAGGAGGTCAAGGCTGTGGTAAACTGTTTTCAAGCCACTGCACTCCAGCCTGGGACATAGGCATGAGCTGCCTTGCCCCACTAGGAAAATTATTTTTAAAGCATATGATATTTAATTTTTAAAAAGTGGTCAGGAATCAGAACTTTCTTACCTAAATTAGACTTTCTTAAGTCCTGGTTTGATACCATTTATTTTGAATTACATGGGGGAGAGAAATCACAATCATTTTTTAAGATGTAAGCCCTCTCTTGGTTTCAATCCAGCTTGTGGATAGACAGTCTTTACAAACTAGCAATGTTTTCACCTAAACTGTCATACAGTGGTATTGCTTGATATGGCAAGCAGCTTCTACAGGAGCATGAAAAGTGTGGCTTAAATATCTTTGGCTTATGCTGAAAACAATGGACTTTGGGGGACATGAAAAGCAGAGATGATTGAGGTAAATGTGGATGAGGAGACCCAGGGCGAAGATCATCTGCTTTTCAACAGGTGCTATTCGCATTTGAGTGAGACCATCACCATGCAGAAATGTCCTGCACATTGAGGAAATTTAACGACTCTGGCCTCCTTCCACACAAATGTCTGTCTCTACCTCCCTCACTTTCTCATTATCAAGATACCCCACCTGTTTCAAATGTCCCCTGGGGTGGCAGTATTGCCCTATTAGAAACTACAGAAGCCGGACTCGGTGGCTCAGCCTGTAATCCCGCACTTTGGGAGGCTAAGGTGAGTGGATTGCCTGAGCCCGCAGGTTTGAGACCCACCTGGGCAACTTGGCGAGACCTCATCTCTACAACAAATCAAAAATTAGCCGGGTGTAGTAGCGCATGCCTGTAGTTCCAGCTACTTGGAAGGCTGAGGCGGAAGGATCGCTGGAGCACTCCAGTCTGGGTCATGGAGTGAGACTCCAACTCAAAAAAAAAAAAAAAAGAAACTACAGAAGACCAACCCAGTAGGTCCTCTTCCAGGCTTTCCCACAGGAACCAGATTCATCTAGTCTCCTCCTTTTACATAGTTCCTTCATGATGTTTTTTGTTTGTTTGTTTGCTTTGGGGTCTCACTCTGTCACCCAGGCTAGAGTGCATGATCACGGCTCACCACAGTCTTGTCCTCCTGGTCTTAGGCGATCCTTCCACCTCAGCCTTCTGAGTAGTTGCGACTACAGGCGCATGTCACTATGCCTGCTAACGTTTTTATTTTTTGTAGAGACAGGGCCCTACTGTGTTGTCTAGGCTGTTCTCCTGTCTAAGCAGGACCTGTGATCTTAGCTATGACGTTAACTCTATAGTGTATCTAGCATAGTCTCTGATGGATGGGAACACTACACGTTCAGCAATGTAGCAAAGTGGTTAGTCCTGGAGTCAGACCGACCGAGTTCAAATTCCAGACTCATTGACTTTGACCTTGGGTAAGGTACTTAAGCTTTCTGCTGTAGTTTCCTTATCCTCCTGCCTCAGCCTCCCAAAGTACTGGGATTACTGTCATGAGTCACCATGCCCAGTTTCCTTTATGTTTTATATGAACTTCAATTTTATCCTTAAGCCCAGGGACCATATTCCATTGCCTTGATAGTCAAATTGAAAGTCCGAAGCTAGCCCGGGCAGGGTGGCTCATGCCTGTAATCCCAGCACTTTGGGAGGCTGAGGTGAGAGGATTGCCTGAGCTCATGGGTTCAAGACCAGCCTGGGCAGCTTGGTGAGACCCCCATCTCTACAATAAGTCAAAAAATTAGCCGGGCATGGTGGCATGTGTCTGTAGTTCCATCGACTCGAAAGGCTGAGACGGAAGGATCGCCTGAGCCCAGTAGGTTGAGGCTGCAGTGGTCAGAAACGTGCCATTGCCTTCTAGTCTGGGTGACAGAGTGAGACTCCTACTCAAAAAAAAAAAAAAGTCTGAAGCTTTGATTTTTGACACATAACCCTTGATGCAGTGATTGTTTCAGGACAAGGTAGGTAGCCATGAGTTCCTCTGATCTAATAAGAAGATCGCTCTGCCCAAGAAAGCAGTACAGATGTAGCCATCTGAATCGGTCATGAAAACCCTTGGCTAGCACTATTAAAGTATAAAATAAAAATAGGTTTCTGGCGATATAAAAGGTTCAAACCAGTACCTTTTATTAAAATAAAAATTTAGCTGGGCATGGTGGCTCATGCCTGTAATCCCAGCGCTTTGGGAAGCAGAAGTGAGAGGATTTCCTGAGCCCAGGGGTTTGAAACCATTCTGAGTAATGTGGTGAGACCTCATCTCTACAGTAAATAAAAAAAGTAGCAGGGTGTGGTGGCACACACCTGTAGTTCCAGCTACTTGGAAGGCTGAGGCAGAAGGATTGTCGTATACCCAGCAGGTTGAGGCTGCGGTAGCTGTGGGCATGCTACTGCACTCCAGCCTGGGCAACAGAGTGAGATTTATCAAATATTTATTTATCAAAAAATAAAATAAATTTAAATATTTAAATATTTACAGCCAAACTTAGCAAGGCTGTGCATAGTGGTTTTATGCCTGTAATCCCAACACTTTGGGAAACTGAGGCAGGAGGACAGATTGCTTGAAAAACCAAGAGTTCAAGACCAGCCTAGACAACATAGTGCAACCCTATCTTTACAAGTTTTTTTTTTGTAGAATATTAGCCCAGAGTGATGTACACCTGTAGTCCCAGCTACTAAGGAGGTTGAGGCTGGAGGATCCCCTTGAGCCTAGGACTTTGAAGCTACAGTGAGCCATGATCATATCAATGCACTACAACCTGGAAAAGGTCAAGGACGGTATTACACAAAATTTACTTGGATTGTTTAGAGCCTGGAACAAGTGTGGCCTTTAATGACATCTGCCTTGGCCAGGCATGGTGTCTCACACCTGTAATCCCAGTAATTTGGAAGGCCAAGGCAGGAGGATTGTTTGAGTCCAGGAGTTCAGGACCAGCCTGGGAAACATGGCCAGACTTTTTCTCTACAAAAAAGTTTAAAAAAAAAACTAACTGAGTGTGGAGATGCACACCTGAAGTCCCAGTTACTTAGGAGGCTGAGGCGGAAGAATTGCCTGTGACTGGTAGGTCAAGTCTGCAGTGAGCTATGATCATGCCACTGCATTCCAGCCTGGGTGATAGAGTGAGACTCTAACTTTAAAAAGAAGAAAATAAAAGACACCTGTCCTGGTCTCTTGCATTAGGTTTTAGATGCATCTGGAAGGTGATGGTGATAATGCATCTGGAAAGTGATGGTGATAAGACAAAGTTATTGGCTGGGCTCGGTGGTTTAGCCTGTAATCCCAACACTTTGGGAGGCTGAGGTGAGTGAACTGCCTGAATCCGTGGGTTCAAGACCAGCCCAGGCAACTTGGTGAGACCTCATCTCAGCAATAAATCAAAAATTAGCCGGGCGTGGTATCACATGCCTGTAGTTCTGGCTACTTGGAAGGCTGAGGCAGAAGGATCACCGGAGTCCAGCAGGTTGACGCTGGGGTGGCTGTGAGTGTGCCACTGCCCTTCAGCCTGGGTGACAGAGTAAGACTCCAACTCAAAGTAAATAAATAAATAAAAATATAGATAAAGTTATTGAATCTCAAGTTTCTATACAGTCAACAAGTTGCTGTACAAGTTTCTATACAGTCAATAGGCTAGAAAATTAGGTGACAGAATAACGGCCCCTCCCCAGAGATGTCTATGTCCTAATTCTCAGAACCCGAGAACACCTTATGCACCAAAGGGCTTTGCAGAAGTAATTAAGGATCTTGAGATGGGGAAATTATTTTGGATAGTATGGGTGGACATAGCGTAATCATCAGGGTTCTTTCAAGAGGAGGCAGGAGAGAGAGAGTCAGAGAGAAGGTGTGATGACCAAGATAACAGAGGCAGGAGTTGTTAGAGATCTGAAGATGCTATGCCACTGGCTTTGAAAATGGAATAAGCCAAAGAATGTAGGTGTCCTCAAGGAGTTGGAAAAGGCCAAGAAACCGATTCACTAGTGAGCTCTTCTTTCTTTCTTCTCCTTAAATTGCCTTTTTGTCCCACTTGGAGCCCCTATAAGGAGCACAGCTCTGCTGACACCTTACTCCATACGACTCATTTTGGACATATGACCTCCAGAATGGTGAAATAAGAAACTTGTCCTGGTGGGCATGGTAGCTCACGGCCTGTAATTCCAGCACTTTGGGAGGCTGAGAAAGGAGGATTGCTTGAGCCCAGGAGTTTGAGACCAGCCTGGACTACATAGTGAAACCTTGTCTCTACAAAAAATAGAAAAAAATTAAAAATAAAATTTGTCCTGTTTTAAACTACTAAAATTGTAGTAATTTGTTATAGTAGCAGTGATAGGAAGCTAATATGAGTACATAAATATAAACACGAAATTTTTATATTTATTATTACAAATACTTTGCTCTCTTTGAACATTGTGTATGTGTGTATCGGAGTCTCACTCTGTTGCCCAGGCTGGAGTGCAGTGACATGCTCATGGCCACCACAGCCTTGAACTGCTGGGCTTAGGTGATCCTTCTGCCAGCTTTCCAAGTAGTTGGAACTACAGGAACATACCACCACACCCAGCTATTTTTTAAAAAAATTTATTGTGGAGACAAAGTCTCACCAAGTTGCCCAGGCTGGTCTCAAACCTCTGGACTCAGGCAATCCTCTCACCTCAGCCTCCCAAAGTGCTGGGATTACAGGCTTGAGACACTGTGCCTGGCTCATTGGACTGACATTATAAAGGGTGTTATAACTTTTTGTTTAATGCTTATGCAATAATTTCCATTGGATAAGTAAGTTCATGAAACATTGATCTGTGGTGTTTTTTGTTTTTTTTTAGCATATGAAAATTTATTACTAGGGGTTTCCAGCATCACAACTTATGATCTTGGTCTTTCCTTCTTGCCTTTGTACAGGGCCAAAAGAGAGACATTGGCTACTTTGACCACCTTAAAGTGGGCTCCAGGGATATCACCAACAGCATGACCTTTCCGACCAAATCCGGCAACCAGAACTTCATCATTCTCCTCAATGAAGTTCAAGCAGCCATCGTTGGACACAAAGGCTGTGATCTTCTTGCCGTTTTTGATCAGCTAGACACGGACGCACTTTCTGATAGCAGAGTTGGGCTGCTTGGCTTCGACCCCTACTTTCTCCAGCACGATACCCTTGGCGTGCAACGCGCCCCCGAAGGGGTTGGCCTTCAGGGCTGTGCCCAAGTGCGCCTTCTTGTACTGCTTATCGTGCCACTTCTGGTCTCGCCGGTGGCTGCGGAGCTTCCTGGCAGTGCGGAGGCCTCGACACTTGCCCATCCTGCCGGCCGATCTGTGGTTTTAAGGTAGGAAGGAGAGGTTAAGGTTAAATAGTGAAATACAATGAGCAATTTTCTTTGACTATATGTATTGTCTGTTTGCCTGTTGAGATACCAAATTTAAGGGGTAAATAATTCCCTCTCATCTTCTGGAGTAGAGATCACCATCTTGAGAACCCCAAAGGCCTCCTGAGATCACTACAGAGTGTCGTTCATCATGGCAGTCTCTTCTTAAATTTCCTCTTTCCTCCTTCCTCCTCTCTCTCTTCTCTATCCTTATTAGGCATAAGACCATAAGAGTTAGGTGACTCTTGGAGTCTCAGTTTTGAAGTCTGGGAAATGAAGATAATGTATCCTTTATAGGGTTCTTGTGAGGCTTACATGAAACAAAAACTAGAATAGACCACGTTCTGTGTTCTAGAACCATGCTTAATGTTTTAACCCATGTAATTCTTACAATTACTCTGTGAGCTAAATACTATCATTATCTCCAATTCAGAGATGAGGAAACGGAGGATAAGAGAATTAAGTGACTTCCATACAACAAGTGAAGGAACCAGAGTTTGAACGCAGTTCTAAGTAGGATCTGTGATTTTAGCTATGACATTAACTCTGCAGAGTATCTAGCACAGTCTCTGACGGATGGGAGCACCACACATTCAGCAATGTAGCAAAGTGGTTAGCCCTGAAGTCAAACTGCCTGAGTTCAAATTCCAGAATCATTGACTTTGCCCTTGGGTAAGGTACTTAAGCTTTCTGCCTTAGTTTCCTTATCTGAAGAATGAGGATAATAATATTTCTCTTAGAGGGTTGTCCTAAGATTAAATTAATCGATATAAGTAAAGCACTTTGGATAATGTCTTCTCCTTCTTAAGTGCTCAATAAATATTAACCAATTATTATATTCCCATTCTATTTCTTACTACCCCCCTTCTTTCTTCCTTTCTTTTTTCTCCTCTCTCTCTTTCTCTTTCTCTCCTCTCTCTCTCTTTTCCTAAACCCAACTAGTGATCCTTGAGGCCTTGATTAAGGTACCACACTCTTCTTTGGTACCACACTTCTCCTTTTTCAAAATCATTAGTCTTTTTTTGTTTGTTTGTTTTCTGGTGGCTTCTGTAACAGACACTACCTGCAGGATATAGAGGTATCTTGAGGGGAAACAGGTTTACTTAGTTATCTGATATACGATTTGTACTTCCATGAGAAAAGGACTTGGGGGAAGAAAAGCAGTAGCTTGTTGCCACTGAAACGCAAAACAAGAGGGACAATTCCAACATTGCATGTGGGTTGTAGAAGGAATGGGTGGTGAGGTGTTGCCATCACTGTCAGTGTTTGGGTGTGCACTGCCTGCCCTCTTGTTGCTGGGAGACTTGGTGGTGATTTGCTAAGGGCCGAGCTTGTACTCGATAACCTCTTGAGACCTTTCCAGCTGAGATGGGAAATTTTATGAGAAGTCCTCGTCAAGGGCAGCGGTATGGTACTTTGCAAAGAGTTCTGGGCTGGGTGCACAGATGCTTGGGTATCTGTCCCTGGTCTTCCACTAACTAATGATATCCCTGGACAAGATGGGCCATTTTACCTAGCTGTAGAATGAAGGGTTGGACTCATGCTTCCCTCCCTGCCCAGATTTACCCTGACAGACTCTCCACTCCATCCATCATTCAGTTGCATCCCAATGAGGTGTTGAACAAATGGGTGAAACTGTACGAGACCAAGATGGTGGCTCCCAGGAATCACAGATAGAGCCTGAGGTCTCTGCAGCCCAGGTCCACACACAGTCATTGGTGGTGTCAGCGTGATGATGACAGGGCACACCAGGGGACAAAACATGAGAGGACAGGGCCTTTCTCCAATCACATCATACAGGCACTATCTACTCTGCCTTTTCCTACAACAGACGCTGAAGTGATAAACAAAATTCTCTTATTGCTTCCACTGAAATGTCATCTACATTTCCCCCATTTACCTTCCCTTTGGAGCCATGATGGAGTCTGTCTCCTATCTGGGTTGTTTCACTACATCTTGTAGTCTATGTTCCCTCCTTACAAGTTCTCCCCCCGCCCCCTTTCCTTCTGCCTTTCTCTCCTTCCCCTCTTAAGATGTTTACTGAGCACACACCTTATGCTAAGCATGGGGTATATAAAATATAAAATAGAAATTGCCTCTGCCTTCAGAGTTTCTAGTCTAGTGGAAACCTTAGGAGAGTTTCCAAGTGGTGCAGTCTAGTAGGTAGTGGGTCCATACGTCCCTTCCTTAGAGGGACTCCTGGTGAATTGAACTGCAGTTCACTCTCCCTGCCAGTCCTTTTCTTCTCCAGGGCCCTGCCATCCCCCTACCCACCCCAGCATGGTGGAGCAAGGGATGACAGGATGGTTTACCTAAGAGGAAGGGTGAACTGGGAAGAGATGTGAATTTCTACTGCACCGATCCCGCAGGTCTGGCCCCATTCACCTGTAATTCCAGGGAGGCAGGCCCAAAAGAGGCAAAGACAGCCACTTCCATTGCTTTTTTCTTTTTAAATCAATGGATAATGTCATTTTCACCAATATGTATTTTTTAAACTGAACTATCCAAGGCCAGGCGCAGTGGTCAAGCATGGTGGCTCATACCTGTAATCCCAGCACTTTACTGAGGCTGAGGTGGGAGGATTACTTAAGGCCAAGAGTTTGAGAACAGCCTGGGCAACATAAGAGATCTTGTCTCTACAAAAAAATAAAATAAAATAGAAATCAGAACTGTCTGAGAACCTCTGAGTGTGCAGGGCATGAGTATGCCCTGGGGTGGGTGAATCAAGTAAGCAATTCTGAGTAGCAGCTCTGACATTTCTGAACACCACTAGCTGCTTTGGGGGCTTTGATTGCTTTGGGGTTGTTTTCATGTTTTCCCTGTCTTAATTATAACTTTGAGACATGTCACATAAGGAACACCTACTTTTTTGAAATATAAGTTAATGAGTGGTGAAAAAGAAATAATGATTCTGCAGATTTGCTCCAATATCTGCTTCCCAAGATCACCGTGTGGCATTCACTTAATAACTATTATTTTGTAGGAAGTGAAAATGTCTACACTCATTTAACATCCCATGCACAAAAGAGAAATGATGGTGCTGATTCTATCCAATGTGATTGTTCATTTATTGGCAGTAAAGACTACTCTTGCCTTGTGTGAGGTTTGTGGAGAAGGACTTGCCCAAAGCAACTTGAAACCTTCTCCCTTAACTCATTATGGAAAGCAAAACACGGCTGGGTGTGGCGGCTCAAGCCTGAGAGGATTGCCTGAACTCAAGGGTTCGAGACCAGCCTGAGCAACTTGATGGGACCTCGTCTCTACAATAAATCAAAAAATTAGCCAGATGTGGTAGTATGCGCCTGTAGTTCCAGCTACTTGGAAGGTTAAGACGAAAGGATCACCTGAGCCCAGCAGGTTGGGGCTGCGGTGGCCATGAGCGTGTCACTGCATTCCAGCCTGGGCGACAGAGTGAGACTCGGACTCAAAAAAAAAAAAAAAAGAAAGCAAAACACTAGCATTTTGTAGGTACTTGGAGGAAAAAAACCAAAGAAACAACTAATTTTGTTGAGTGTATAAATGAGGTCTTAAAAGCACTTTTTGTCTATTTTTGGTGCTGGAGTCAACCTACATTTTATTAAAACTATATATATGTATATGTATGTATATATAAATATATAAGTCTACATCTATTTTTTCTTGCTCAAATAAAGGAAAGTCAGTGGAAAAACATTTACCACTTGTTAACATCGAAAAGCTGAAACGTGAGACTGTGTTTAAAAGAGCTGACAGAACAACCTCAATGATATGTTGATCTAAATTTAAAGCATTGTTCCCTTATACATCATGTACTTTGTGCAAAAGTGAAAGGTACTTGGCCCTGGTGCCAAGTGAGATCTTGGGGTAGGGGTGGGATGATGAAATTATACCTTAATTGGAAAGGCTACAGCATGTCACCAGGCTGGGAAGGGTAGAAGAGGTGGGTTATCCATTGGGCTCCTGGCTGTCCCTGCTCTTTTTCAGTGGCAGGAGCAGCACCACAGTACTATTGGTCAGGAATGATTCTGCTGAAGACGGGGAGGAAGAGCAAAGGGATATTTGCAGGGCACAATTTCCACACTGGGGTCCGGCATGTTCTTTTCATTTTAATAAATCTTTTTTTAAAAAAACAGAGATGGGATCTCACTATGTTGTCCAGGCTGGTCTCGAACTCCTGGCCTCATGCAATCCTCCCACCTCAGCTTCCCAAAGTGCTGGGATTACAGGTGTGAACCACTGCCCTGGGCCAGGGTCCAGTATTTTATGTAAACAAACTGACTCTACATCCTGTGTGGTGATCAGGGCATGGGTTTCGGAGACAGACAGATGAGGGTTGCAATCCTGCCCTGTCTCCTGACTTTATCATCCTGGCAAGTCACTTTGGTCTCTTTAAGGGATAACAGCAGTACATGATACATGGGATTTTTACAAGGATTGAAGAAATAATGCATGTACAATGCTTGGCACGGGACTCAGGATTAAATACTCAATAAATTTGACCCACAGGTGATAAGAAAATTATCTTCTTGCTTCCACTGAAATGTCATGAACGTTTCATTTCTTTTTCCTAGAAATATTATTGCTGGTCTGCTCACTACATTCCTAGGAGGTAAATATTCTCCCTTAACCAACCACCAAATGAGACTTAGTAAGATTATGTATTGTTCACCTGGCTAGGCGTAGTTTCAAACCCAGGCCTCCAAGCCTCCTAGTATTTCCCTTAATGCCACAACTAAACCTTATTTAAGGGGTTTTCCAGATATCACTGTTCTCTGAAGCATGGATTGAGTGATTGAACAAGTATTTACTGAGTGCCTGTTAGGCAGCAGGTACTGTACTAAGTACTGGAGATAAAGCAGTGAACACAGACACAAATCCCTCCCCTTGTGAAATGCACATTCTAGTAGGGCACAGAGATCATAAATAAGATAGAGAAGTAAAATGTAAGTTAGATTAGAGAGCAATACATTCTGAGGAGGAAAAAATACAGCAAGGAACGAGAATCAGTGGGTATGTGAAGCTGGGGATGGGTTGTTATTTTAGATATAATAGTCAGGAAAGCCTCAACGAATGCGAGATATTTGAGTAGAGAGCTAAAGGGGGTGAGGAAGCAAGTCCCTCAGATTTCTGAGGAAAAACCCTTCTAGGCAGACGGAGTAGCCGTGGCAAACGTCTTTGGGTGGATTTTCTATTTCAAGAAAATCAAAATCTACATTGTGTGTGTTTGAAGAATGCAGCTTCACTATCTCCTAAGGGATTGGTTTGCTAATCCAGATTTTCAGATTTTGATGTGTATGTTTTTGTTTTTACAGAATCATTGGCTTCCTATCTAATACTTCTGTGCATATCCATGGAATCATAGCATCAAAGGATTCTCACTAGAGTTTTACTTTCCTCAGCATTTTGGGGGTTTGCAGGGCCTGGAGGGATAGTCATTAGCCTGGATTAAACTTTTGCTGGGGAAAACCCACTTGGGGGAGTGGAGGCCATCAAGTCAGTGCTAGTTACAGAGTCCCTTGGTCAGTGTGGACAAAGCAGTCTACTCAGCTCTGGGGTTTTCAGAAATAAATAAAATTTTAGTTACACAATTTATACCCAGATGAATTTGGAACCATCTTGCTGTTTTCCACAGAGGCTGAGAGGCCTTTTACAGTCCCTTTAGCAATGCACCAATGTTGGTTTCTCCACATCCTTGCCAACACTTGTTATTCCCCATTGTTTTGATGATGACCATCCTAATGGATGCATGTGAAGCGGCATCTCAGTGTGGTTTTGATTTGCAACTCCCTAGTGATTAGTGATGCTGAGCATCTTTTTATGTATTTATTGACCATTTGTAGATCTTCTTCGGAGGAATGTCTGTTCAAGTCCTTTGCCCTTTTTTTTTTTTCTTTTTTGAGTTGGAGTCTCACTCTGTTACCCAGACTGGAGTGCAGTGGACACTCCCGGCCACTACAGGCTCGACCTGCTGGGCTCCGGCGATCCTTCTGCCTCAGCCTTCCAAGTAGCTGGAACTACAGGTGCGCGCTACCACGCCTGGCTAATTTTTTGATTTATTGTAGAGATGAGGTCTCACCAAGTTGCCCAGGCGGGGTCTCGAACCCGCGGGCTCAGGCAATCCACTCATCTCAGCCTCCCAAAGCGCGGGATTACAGGCTGAGCCACCGAGCCCGGCTCTTTTGCCCATTTTTAAATTGGGTTGTTTGTTTTTGAGTTTTAGAAATTCCTTCCGCATTTTGGACATTAATTTCTTATCAGCAATATGATTTACAAATATTTTCTCCCATTACGTGGGTTGCCTTTTCATTTTCCTGTTATTGCCTTAGTCTGTTTGTGATGTTATAACAAAACACCTGAGACTGGGTAATTTATAAAGAGCAAAAATTTATTTGCTAACATTTCCGGAGGCTAGGAAGTCCAAGGCTAAGGTGCCAGCAGGTTGGTTGTCTGGTGAGGACTGCTCTCTGTTTCTGAGATGGCATCTTGTTGCTGTGTCCTCCAGCGAGGAGGAAAGCTGCCCTTGCCCATGGAGGGTGGAAGGGCCAAATCCTGTGTGTGAAGCCTCTTTTATAAGGGCCTCAATCCCATTCATAAGGGAAAAGCCCCTATGGCCTAATCACCTCTTAAAGGTCCTACCTCTTAATATTATCACATTGGCAACATCTGAATTTGGGTGGGGGACATATTCAAACCATAACAGTGCCCCTTGGTATACAAGTTTTTAATTTTGATGAAGTCCAAGTTATCAATTTTGTTGTTGTTGCCTGTGCTTTTAGTGTCATAGCTAAGAAATTATTGCCACTCTGGGTATGGTGGCTCATGTCTGTAATCCCAGCAATTTGTGAGCCCCAGGCAGGAAGATCATTTGAGGCCGGGAATTCAAGACCAACCTGGTCAACGTAGTGAGACCTTGTCTCTAATTAAAAAGAAAAAAGTGGGCCGGCTTCAGTGGCTCAGCCTGTAATCCCAGCACTTTGGGAGACTGAGGTGAGTGGATTGCCTGAGTCCACAGGCTCGAGACTAGCCTGGACAACTTGGCGAGACCTCGTCTCTACAATAAATAAATAAATAATCAACCAGGCATGGTAGCGTGTGTCTGTAGTTCTGGCTACTTGGAAGGCTGAGGCGGAAGGATCGCCTGAACCCAGCAGGTCAACACTTGGGTGGTCATGAGCGTGACACTGCACTCCAGCCTAGGCGGCAGAGTGAGACTGCCACTCAAAAAAGAAAAAAGAAAAAAAAGGACAACCTCCTCAGGGCCCCTCCCCCTGTGGAAGCTTTTCTGTTCTCTCAATAGATACTGCTTTCTCAAAAAAAAAAAAAAGAAAAGAAATTGTTGTCAAGTTCAATGTCACAAAGATTTTTCCCTATGTTTTCTTTTAAGTGTTTTATAGTTTTAGTTCCTATATGTAGATCTTTGATCCTTTTGAGTTAATTCTTTTTTTTTTTTTGAGTTGTAGTCTCACTCTGTTGCCCAGGCTGGAGTACAATGGCATGCTCACAGCCACTACAGCCTCAACCTGCTGGGCTCAGGCGATCCTTCCACCTCAGCCTTCCAAGTAGCTGGAACTACAGGTGTGTGCCACCACACTTGGCTGATTGTAGATACAAAGTCTCGTCATGTTGCTCAGGCTGGTCTTGAACCCCTCAGCTCAGGCTATCCTCTCGTCTTCGCTTCCCAAAGTGCTGGGATTACAGACCTGAGCCACCGCACCAAGCAACTTACTGTTTTAACATTTGGTTTGGTTCTCCTGAGGTCTCTCTCCCCTTGGCTTGCAGAAGGCCACCTTTTCACTGTGTTCTCACATGGCCTGTTCTGTGCCTGTGCATCCCTGTGTCTTCTTTTCTTCTTACAAGGACACCAGTCACATTGGATTAGGGTCCCACCCTATGAGTCTCATTTTAACTTGGTCACCTCTGTGTAGATCTATCTCCAAGTATAGTCATATGGATTAGAGCACCGCCATATGACTTTATTTAACCTTAATTACTCTTTCAAAGAGTAGTTAAATACAAAAATTGGCTGGGTGTGGTGGTGTATGCCTATGGTTCCAGCTACCTGGATGACTGAGGCGGAAGGATCGCCTGAGTCTAGCAGGTCGTGACTGCAGTGGCCATCAGCGTGCCACTGCACTCCAGCCTGGGCGACAGAGTGAGACTCTGAATCACACACACACACACACACACATACACACACACACACACTCACACACACACACACACACAAACCCCCTACATACAAATAAATACATATACATATTTATACACATACATATATTTTTGTGTATGCACACACACATTTACATTTCATCTTGCAACTTTTTGAAACTCACTTATTCCTCACAGATTCATTTTTCTTCTTATTGGACTATATCTCTATTTCAGAAAGAATCTACTTCGGCTGGACATGAAATTCTAGCTTCTGTTATTTCCCCTTAACATCTAGAGAGGTATTGTGTGTTCCTTAAAAAAAAATAATAAACAAACATTTTTTTTCAAGAACTTGCTACATTGCCCAGGCTGGAGTGCAGTAGTCATTCATAGGCACGATTATAGCACACTGTAGCCTCAGACTCCTGGGCCCAAGCAATCCTCCCACTCAGCACCCTGAGTAGCTGGAACTGCTCAGGATGCCTGCCTCTGTTTGTCTTTTTTTTTTTTTTTTGAGTTGGAGTCTCACTCTGTCGCCCAGGCTGGAGTGCAGTGGCACACTCATAACCACTCCAGCGATCCTTCCACCTCAGTCTTCCAAGTAGCTGGAACTACAGGGGCGCGCTACTATGCCTGGTTACTTTTTTGACTTGTTTTAGAGACGACGTCTTGCCAAGTTGCCCAGGCTGTTCTTGAACCTATGGGCTCAGGCAATCCCTACACCTTGGCCTCTCAAAGTGCTGGAATTTATAGGCTTGAGCCACTGCACCCGGCCTGTTTGTCTTCTTACAGCCAAAATAGTTGATGAGGGCTCATCTCAGTCTCAGTTTCTTTCCTTTGTAGGTAACTCAATTTTTTCTCCCAGAAAGGATTTAGAATTTTCTTTGGTATTCTGGAATTTTGCTACTATGTGTCTAGACAGAGATGGGCTAAGAGAAGAGTAGCTGGGAGGGTATCTGGGGCAAGCCCAGGCTGCTCTCACTCTCTACCTCCTCTGAGGGTGGTGGAGCCCTTTTGGTGCCACCTTCTTGTGTCAACAGTGGCCTTCTTTACAGCCCCATATGCTTTATATGCTTTCTATCTTTTAGGGACCACACACAATTTCTGATCCAGTGGGAGTTCCTCTTTTTGTTTTGAGCTCAATTGTGAACTTATTTTATTTTTAAGTTGTATTTTTTAATGTTGGAGCTAAAATATGAAACGTTTGCCAGTAAACACAATAGCTTTACTATCTTTAATTAAACAAAGATTTCTTACAAAAAGCATAAACCATAAAAGAAAAAAATTGATATATTTGGCTTCATTAAAATGCAAAACTGTTCTTCAGAAGACACTGTCAAGAAAACGAAAAGATAATCTATACACTGGGAAGAGATATTTACAAAACACATATCTGATAAAGAATTTGGAAGAATATGAAATAAAAACCCCTAAAGTGCAATAGTTGGAACCAAAGTATCCAATTTTTGCAAAACCCATATCTGATAAAGAACTTGGAAGAATATTAAATAAAAACCCCTAAAGTGCAATAGTTGGAACCAAAGAATCCAATTTTTTTAAATGAGGAAAAGATTTGAACAGACTCTTCATCAAAGAAAGGGTATACACGGAAGATAAGCACATGAAAAGCTGTTCAATATCATTTGTCATTAGGGAAATGCAAATTAAAACCAAAATGAGATACCACCCCTCATCCACTGGAATGGCTAACATTAATAAGTGCTGGTGAGGAACTGGAGTGCTCATTCATTGCTGGTGAAAATGCAAAGTCAAGCAGCCACTTTGAAAAAAGGTTTGACGGTTTTGTTTTTGTTTTTGTTTTGAGTCAGGATCTCACCATGCCTGGCAATTTTTTATTCACTTTTATTTTGCTGCAGCCTCAACCTGCTGGGCTCAGGTGACGCTTCTGCCTCAGTCTTCCAAGTAGCTAGGACTCTGGAAGTGAGTCACTCTAGCTGGCTTTGGCTAATTAAAAAGAAAAAAATGTAGAGACAAGGTCTCGCTATGCTACCCAGACTGGTCTCGAACTCATGGGCTCAAGCAATTCTCCTGGCCTCCCAAAAGTGCTAGGATTATAGGTATGAGCCACTGCGCCTCACAGTTAGGCAGATTTTAACAAAGTAAAATATACACTTACCATATAACCCAGGAGTTCTACTCCTAGATATTTACCCAGGAGAAGCGAAAACTTATATCCACACAAAGATCTCTTTGTGAATGTTCATAGCTGTTTAATTTATAATCACCAAAAACTGGAAACAACCCACTTGCTCATCATTTGGTGAATGAGTGTACCAATTATGATACTTTCTTATGACGAAATACTACTTAGAAAAAAAAAGATCCTCTGGCTGGGCACAGAAGCTTATAATCCCAGCACTTTGGGAGACTGAGACGAGAGGATTGCCTGAATCTAGGGGTTCAAGACCAGCCTGGGCAACGTGGTGAGAACTCATCTCTTTAATAAATAAAGAAAAAAAAATTAGCCGTGTGTGGGGGCAGATGCCTGTAGTTCCAGCTACTTGGAAGGCTGAGGCAGAAAGATCGCCTGAGCCCAGCAGGTCGAGGCTACAGTGGTCGTGAGCGTGCAACAGCACTCCAGCCTGGGCAACAGAGTGAGATGCCAACTCAAAAAAAAAAAAAAAAAAGAATCTTCTGATAGATACAACATAGATGAATCTCGAAAGCCTTATGCTAAGTGACAAAAGTCAGACTCAAAAGGTTCATATTGTATAATTCCTGCCAAATGACATTTTGGAAAAAGCAAAACTGTAAGGACAGAAATCAGGTTGGCAGTGACTAAGAGTTGAGGGGAGAGAGCTGGCTGTAAAGGGGCACAGGAGAAATTCTGGGCATCATGAAAATGTTTACATCTATTGTGATTATATGACTATATATATTTGTCAAGAACCGTAAGCTGTGCACTTACAAAGGGAGAAAAATTTTTATATGCAAGTTATGCCTCAATAAATTCTGCCACTAGAAGACGTGCTTTTCCCCACTATGATTTGTAGGACTTGAGCCAAAAGTGTGCTCAGCAGATCATCTTGAAACAGCACCAAGAGGCTTAAGTTTCCATCTTTTGGAAGCCCCATTCAGTGTTCTTAGAGCAACCGGTGAAAGTCTTGTTTCTTAGTAAAATTGTAAACTCTGTGAACGCAAGGACTAGGGTGACTGACCAGTATGGTCTGCCCGGCCATGGGAGGAGTGAGGGCTCCTGGAATAAGAAAGTCCTGGGCAACGCAGGATGAGCTGGTCATGGTAGCCTAGGACTGTTTCAGATTCTTGTTATGTCCTCCAACAGTATCCAGCAGAGGCACAGGCACAAACTTGTTGGCTGAGAAAGATTCCACTGACTGGTAACTAGGGTTGCTGCTAACCACCTGTGTGTCCCAAAGGTCACCAAGAGTCAGGATGCACCTTGGCAAACTCACATTCCTATGTATTGGTGGAGAATCAGCCCTATGGGGCTCAGTTTGGGGGCCTGCAGCACCTCTTAGACATTTTCTCTGTTGGCATAATATGACTTAATCTCTTTGCAGTTCAGTTTAGTCATCTGTTAAAATGGAGATCAGCCAAGCGAAGTGGCCCACACCTGCAATCCCAGCACTTTGGGAGGCTGAGGAGGAGGGTTGCTTGAGCCCAGAAGTTCGAGACCAGCCTAGACAACATAGCAATACCTTATCTCTACAAGAAAAATTTAAAAAGTAGCCTGGCATGGTAGCACATGCCTGTACTCCCAGCTACTTGGGAGGCTGAGGCAGAAGGATCACCTGAGCCCAGGAAGTTGAGGCTGTGGTAAACTGTGATCATGCCACTGTACTCCAGCCTAGGTGACAAAGCGAAACCCTTGACTCAAAAAAATACAAGGGGCCATTGCTTTGTTAAACTCTGGTGTGGCCACAAGGCTCTTTGAGCACTGGCCAGGCCATGTGTTCATCGAGCTATGGCCAAGTTATGTTTTCCTAAGCTTTGGCTCCTTCCTCTATCTTGGGGAGGTGAATCTCATCTCTCTTCTCTCTCCCTAATTTACTTTCTAAGTAAAATATATTTTCCAATCTAAAAAAAAAAAAAAAAATACAGTGATGCCCCCAAAAAACCGGAATTATTTTTTTGAGCACAGGCTCCTTGTAGTATAGGCTTCCCTTGCTAGATAAGTGTTCTAGGAACCTATCAGCACCAGTGTATCAGCTTGCATTGTGAAATGCTGTGTTTGAGGCTGGGTGTGGTGGCTCATGCCTATAATCCCTTTCGGAGACAAAGGTGAGAGGATCGCCTGAGCCCATCAGTTCGAGACCAGCCTGGGCAACTTGGCAAGACCTCATCTCTACAATACATCAAAAAATTAGCTGGGTGAGGTGGCATGTGCCTGTAGTTCCAGCTACTTGGAAGGCTGAGGTGGAAGGATCGCCTGAGCCCAGCAGGTCGAGACGGCGGTGGCCGTGAGCGTGCCGCTGTACTCCAGCCTGGGAGACAGAGTGAGACTCCAACTCAGAAAAAAAAAAAATCAAAATCACAATTTCAGAAAACTTGGCACTAAGAGGTAGATTAAAGGCAGGCAGGGAGCACAGTGAGAGGGAATCAAGATCGCAGCCAAAACCCAGTCTGAAGTACCTAGAAAAAAGCAGTTCCAGTAACTTTGCTGAGCTTGGATTTTCAGCCTCAGCATTGACATCCTGGACAAGGTAACTGGCTGAAATATAGGACTAGGGGTTGGTGGGGCCCAGGGAGTAAGGAGAAGTGTATCTCAATATGCTTATCCTCCATGCAGGTACAGTAAGTCTCAGAGGTGTATTGCATCAAATGGAGAGTACTTAGTTGGTTTCTTGTTGTTTTGTTTTTGAGTTGGAGTCTCATGCTGTTGCCCAGACTGGAATGCAGTGGCATGCTCATGGCCACCGCAGGCTGGACCTGCTGCTCTCAAACCCCTTCTGCCTCAGCCTTCCAAGCAGCTGGAACCACTATCACACCCGACTCCCAGCCAATTTTTTGATTTATTGTAGAGATGAGATCTTGCCAAGTTGCACAGGCTAGAAATGGAGAGGACTTTGATGGTGACTGAAGTTTAACATGTAAGAATAGATACACTATTTTCTATTTAAAAAATTCCAGTTTTTTTGGGTCCCCCCTT
Source organism: Tarsius wallacei (assembly GCA_963574415.1). Lineage (NCBI taxonomy): Eukaryota > Metazoa > Chordata > Mammalia > Primates > Tarsiidae > Tarsius > Tarsius wallacei. The sequence goes on along the minus strand of CAUYQG010023418.1, from coordinate 5,880 downwards.
GTAATCATAAATAAAATGGAGATCACAATACCTACCTTTTGATGAAGGAGAAGGAATCTAATATTGTTAATGGCTTACTACTGAAATTGGAAGGATTAAATTTGCCTGTGTCTTTGCAGAAACCCTTGAAGAAAGGAACCCTTATCAGGTTTTACAGTTACAAAGGCTTGGGAAAGCTAAGTCCCTTGCCCAAAGCCACACAGTCAACACAGGGCAAGTTGAATTCGAACCCACATTCTTCCCATGCCAAGCTCAGGTCCTAGGTCACTTTCCAAACACCAGGCTAACAACCATAGGAAAGTGATAGAGGGAACTCAAAATTTAGTTTTCTTCCTCTTCTTCCTGTCCCCAAAAAATGAACAGAAAAATTTCCCCCATAGGTGGATCGATCAACCAGTGAATGAAATTCACTATATTTAGGTTTCCGTGAGTGGGGACTGAAAAAAGAGACTTTTACTGAAGCAGGGGAGAGTGGAAAGGGTGGATAGACATGATTGCTGGATTGGGAGTAGAGACAGATGAGCCAAAGAGGGACTGCTTTCTGTCTGAATTGCTAATTCTCTTGTCCTGACCGTGATCTTTCTGTGAGCTCCCTCCTGTCTGGTCTCCTCTGTCGCCAGTAGCCCTGCACTAGGAGGGAGCCCTACCTGGGCTTGCCCTGTAACCTGTGGATAGTGACCGAGCAAGCCCAGCTGCCCCTGGCCCAGGCAGGCCCTGGCACTTTTCCAGGGGCCCTGTGGTCTCCCAAGGTGGTGTGTGCCTGGCAAGGCCACCACAGCAGGTCTTGGGAGGTCAGAGCTGGCAGGAATCCTGCAAGCTAGCACGTGAGGAAGTGGAAAGAATTCCGAACACTTGAGTGCCTGGGAATGGAACATTCTGCCTTGCTAGCTGTGATTTCCCTCTCCACTTCGTTGGCAAAGCTAAATAATTAGGTGCATCTCGGCAGCAAAGTCAAAATTAATTTTGCTTCCCTCTGCAGTGAGAGTCCAGCTGAGTTGGGAAGGGAGGGGACCTTGAAAGATATTTCCACCTTGGCTCGACTTATTAGGTTAGTAGAAATGAACTTGTTGTTCTTACTGGTAGGCCATTAAAACCCTCAAGGAATGTGCAGAAGGTAAATTTAGTCTGAGGAGACCAGTAGGCCTAGGAGACGCTGAATAAATAGTCTAGTTGTTTGGATAGCTGGGGTGTTGGGAGAGGGGGCTTTTGACTGGGAACTGCCCCCAGGTTGCTCCCCATCCTAAAAGGGGCTGCAGGTGATGTCTGCTCTCTGCTTAGCTCCAATCCCTTCCTGTGCCTGGGTGGCTTCTCTCCTCCCGTCTGCAGGACTGAGAAGCTCAGCTGGCCTCTTGCCCTTGGACTTGCTCTCCACTGAAGTCTCTTCAGGGTGAGGAGGGCAGGAGGAAAAGGAGGGCTGAGACTGGGTGACGGGTAGGCGGGAGAATGCTTCATCTGGCACGTTCTGATGCTCTGAGCGGGAGGCCTCAGCAGGGCAGAGCAGACTCCCAGTGAGGAGGGAGGAGGCGGTGCTGCAACCTGTCACCTTTTAAAGGGCTTGATTGAGCTGCTGACTCAGAAGCACAGGGCTGATTACCCATAATTACAGCCCCATGTGGTTGTGGGTCTTGTCAAAATGCAGAGAACTCCCTAGTCCCAGAGCCCTCCCCTCCCCTTCAAAGCAGGAGAGGCCTCTCCAGAAAAAAAAATCCTTCCCACCCCCACGCTCAACCCCACAAAGGCAAGAATTGCCTTTCCAGAAGGTGTTCTCCCTCTTGGAGCCCAGGGGCGCTTTCCCAAACACAACCACAATCATTTCAACCTCCTCCAGATCTTTAGCAAGACTTACAAGGCCTGTTGGTCTAGCTCCTGCCGGCCTCTCAGCCCATCTCACACCTGTGACCTCCGCACCTAGTTAGTGAACGAAGACAACAAGTAGGATTGAATCCCTGTCATGTGCTAGGCATCTCAGTACTGGGGATATTCCAAGGAGCCAAATAAAGTCCCTACTTACATGGCCCTTATGTTCTGGTAGAGGGATGTGGATAAAATGTATAGTAAGTCAGATGGTAATAAATGTTAGGGAGAAAAATAAAATAGGGACAGGAGAAGGGATTCCTATCTTATAAGGATGAGCAAAGAAAGCTTCACTGATAATGTGCCATTTGAGCACAGGCCTAAAAGAAGAAAAAGGGTAAGTCAGACTTCTGGGGAAGAGCACACAAGTGGAAAGACCTGCAATGGTCCTTTCCCTGATCAGGAACAACAAGGAGGCCAGTGTGGCTGACACAGAGTGGGAGACAGGGAAGATGGGATCAAAGAAAAATCAGAGGCTGGGTTCGGTGGCTTACACCTGTAATCGGTGAGGCCGAGTCAGGGGGATCCCTTGGGGTCAGGAGTTCAAGGTTGCAGTGAGCTATGATCACGCCACTGCAGTCCAGACTGGGCGACAGAGGAAGGCTGTGTCTCTAAAAGAAGAAATACCAGAGTTGTTGGCACATTGGTTTTTATTCTGAATGAGATGGAGGGTTTTAAAGAGGTTTTAAAGAGTTTTAAGTTAAGGAATGACCTAATCTGACATGTTTTCAATGGATCCTCTGACTGCTTTGTCAAGAACAGATTGAAGAAAGGTAAGGGCATGATCAGGTTCAGACCAGTCCTAGTAGTGGAGTTGGTGAGCAGTCACCAGATTCCAGACACACTTGATAGAGTTGCCTGGATTTCCTGACAGATTGAATGTGGGTATGAGAGAAATTGAGGAGTCAGAGATCTCTCAAGCCCAAACAAGTGGAATGAAGCTTTCATAGTCTCTGACTCGAAGCCCAGTTGGTAGATAAGAAAATCAAGGACACTCACAGAGATGGGAAGATTACAGGACAAGCAGGTTTTGGATGAGAGGGAAGATCAGGAACTTGGTGTGCAATATATTAAATTTGAGATGACTATTAAACATGCCAGAGGACATGTTAAATAGACCTTTGGATGCTCAAGTCTGGGATTCAGGAGAATGATCTGAAAATATCAATTTAGGAGTTGTCAGCTAGAAGAGGTATTTATTTATTTACTTATACTGAGTCAGAGAGTCTCACTCTGTCACCCAGGCTGGAGTGCAGTGGCATACTCCACAGCTCACTACAGCTGCGACCTCCTGGGCTCAGGTGACACTTCCACTTTAACCTCCTGAGTAGCTGGGACTACCAGCATGTGCCACCACACCCGGCTAATTTTTTTTTTTTTAATTTTGTGTAGAGATGAGGTCTCACTATGTTGCCTAGGCTGGTTTTGAATTCCTGGACTCAAGCAAGAGCCTTGGCTTCCCAAAGTGTTGGGGTTACAGGTATGAGCCACTGTGCCCGGCCTCCTTGCTATTTTCTGTTTTGTTTTGTTTTTTGTTTTTGAGTCAGAGTATCACTCTGTCACCCAGGCTGGAGCACAGCGGCACACTTACGGCCCCTGCAGCCTCGATCTGCTGGGCTCAGGCAATCCTTCTGCCTCAGCCTTCCAAGTAGCTGGAACCACAGGCATGCGCTATGCTCGGCTTATTTTTTGATTCATTGTAGAGATGAGGTCTCACCATGTTGCCCAGACTGGTCTCAGACCCCCGGACTCAGGCAATCCTCTCACCTTGGCCTCCCAAAGTGCTGGGATTACAGGCTTGAGCCACCTCACCTGGCAGGTAGAAAGTTTTATATGAACATCCTGAGTTCTGGACCCTCTTGATAAATTGGAAGCTCTGGCAATACTGGGCCTGCTTCCCTTGGGACAACCATCAGTGCCAAGAGGTGGCTGCTTACTTGGGCTTGAACATTTCCTGGTTCATTATTCCTTATTGCCTCCTATGCCTGGCCAGCCTCCCTGCCCTGGCTGGGCTGTGATAGTTGTGTATTTGAGCTTACAAGCCTCGATTCAAGTTTTCACCACAATGCACACTGAGATAAGAACACCAAAAGAAACAAGGAATGAAGGAGTCTGACATTGAAGAATAGGGTCAAGGTTTTTGTTGTTGTTTTTGGGTCAGGCTCTCACTCTGTAGCCTAGGCTGAAGTACAGTGGCATGATTATGGCTCACTGGTCTCGGCCTCCTGGGCTCCTTTGAGCAATCCTTCCACCTAAGCCTCCTGAGGCACATGGCTTATTTTTCTGATTAAAAAAAAAATTTTGTGTAGCGATGAGGTCTCACTATGTTGCCTAGGCTGGTCTAATACTCCTGGGCTCAAACTCCTGGCTGGTCTCGAACTCCTGGGGTCAAGTTTTTGACATTGCTCCCAACAAGAAATGGAGTCTATGTTCCTTCCCTTGAGTCTGGGTGGGCTTGTGATCACTTCAGTCAATAGAGTCCAGGGGAAGGAAGAGTGCAGTGTCATGATTACAGCTCCCTGCAGCCTTGAACTCCTAGGCTCAAAGGGTCCTCTGGTCTCAGCCTTCTGGAATAGCTGGGACTACAGATATGTGCCACCAGAAAATTTTCCAAATTGAAAAAGGCTTTACAAGCTAACTGTTGCACAAACTAGGCCCAATGCCTGGCATATACTCGGCCCAATAAATAATTGTAGAAAAAATTAAAAGTATTCCTGCGGTTCTCTCTTACTCCCATTCTCCATGGCTCCTGCCGTTCCTATCCTGGATTTCTGCTGACAAAGACACAAGGGAAAAATACATCATAATATGAAGGGTTTGGGTGGGGCATTCGCCCCACAGCCTGGGGGCTGTGGGAGCTGATGGGGTGAGCCAGGGAAACCAGACAATTACACAGGCCTAGCATTTGGCACCATCCACACAGCAGCTCAGAAGGCAGCTCTTTTAGCCAAACTTGTCCCAGCAGCTTCCTGACTTTCTAAGGCTCCTTCTTTACTTTATTTCTCTTCTAAACACTTAACATGATTTGAGATCAATAATTTAGTGTCTGGCCTTCCCACGCATCCAGTTAAGCCTCCTTCGTTTTGTTCACTCTGTACCCAGGGCCTAGAAAAATACTTGACCTAGAAGATGCCCAGTGGCTACTTCTTGAAGGAACGTCCAACAGGTGTTAGGGATGGGGCTCCGGGAGGCAAGCACCTTGTATGAGGTCATGGGTATAGGAGGAAGTGGGGTTAAACATACATGCACACACGCACAATTTGGTGCAAAAGAGTACAGTCGACATTTTGATATAGAAGACATTCCTTGACATACTCTAGGGCTATGTTTTTGAAAATACGTGTGTTTTTTAAAAATGCCTTTGTCAAAATCCGTCTCCCTACACAATTTTACAGGGAAAGAAGATTAAGGAGTTTTGGTTATCCTTGGGAGACATTACAAGCTTCACAATTCTGGTCTATGTTATGCAAAACTGTGAATATTTAAATATGAGATTTTAAAAAATCGTGCCTATCTTCATCCTGCAGTATAAATATGTGATTTAAATGTGGAACTTGGGCATGGGGAGAGTGAGTAGCGGCTTATGGAAGCCAGGCAGGCGTGGGAACGGTGGCTTAGCCTTTCTGATTTTGCCTGGCGTTGGATAGCAGCAGAGACGGTTCTGTGTGTGTGTGTGTGTGTGTGTGTGTGTGTGTGTGTGTGTGAGAGAGAGAGAGAGAGAGAGAGAGAGAGAGAGAGTGTTGCGGTCTCACTCTGTCTCCCAGACAGGAGTGCAATGGCATGATCATGGATCATTGTAGCCTTAACCTCCTGGACTCAGATCATCCTTTTTGATCAGCCTCCTTAGTAGCTGGGACTACAGGCGTGCCACCATGCTCAGCTAATTTTTTTTTTTTTTTTTTTGAGTCAGAATCTCACTCTGTCACCCAGGCTGAAGTGCAGTGGCACACTCATGGTCACTGCAGCCTCGATCTGCTGGGCTCAGGTGATCCTTCCTCTTCAGCCTTCCAAGTAACTAGAACCATA
>CAUYQG010023412.1:0-23061 GCA_963574415.1 Tarsius wallacei | reverse complement strand
GTTACCAACGTCATTCTTCTCAGACCTGGAAATGACAATACAGAAATTCATAAGGAAACATAAACGACCATGAATAGCCAAAACAATCCTTAGCAAAAGAAACAAAGCAGAAGGTATCACACTTCCAGACTTCAAACTTTACTATAAGGCTACAGTAATCAAAACAGCCTGGTATTGGTACAAGAACAGGCATATAGACCAATGGAGTAGGATAAAGTTTCCAGAAGCAAAGCCTCAATTTCTCAACCAACTCATCTTTGACAAAGCCTCCAACAACCACCACTGGGGAGAGGAGAACCTATTCAGCAAATGGTGCTGGGAAAACTGGCTGATCACATGCAGAAGATTGAAACAAGACCCCTATCTATCACCATACACAAAAATCAAGTCTAATTGGTCCAAAGACCTGAATGTAAAACTTCAAAGTATAAGAACCTTAGAAAATGCAGGAGACACCTTTATGAAAATTGAAACTGGCAATCAATCCTGACCAAGACCCCAAATGCCCATGTCATAAGAGATAAGATAGACAAGTGGGACCACATCAAACTGACAAGCTTCTGCAAAGCCAAAGAAGCCATCAAGAGAGCAGGGAGACAGCCCACAGACTGGGAAAAAATATTTGCCAACTGTATGTCTGACAAAGGCCTAACATCTAGTATCTACAAGGAACTTAAGTGTGTTGAAAAGAAAAAAAACAAACAGCCCCATTAAATAGTAGGCAAAAGGTATGAATAGACTCTTCTCAAAAGAAGATATATGAGCAGCCAACAGAGACATGAAAAAATGCTCAGTCTCACTAATCATCAGATAAATGCAAATTAAAACCACACCAAGATACCACCTAACTCCAGTCAGGATGGTCATCATCAACAACTCAAAAAACATCAGATGCTGGAGAGGATGTGGGGAAAAGAGAACACTTCTACACTGTTAGTGGGAGTGTAAACTAATACAGCATCTGTGGGAAACAGTTTGGCAATTCCTAAAAGTTCTAAAAATCAACCTTCCATATGACCTCACAATCCCCCCTACTAGGAACATGGTTGGAGGAACTCAGATCACTCTGTGAAAAAGATACCTGTACATGTATGTTTACTGCAGCACAGTCCACAATAGCAAAAACATGGAACCAACCATGCTGCCCATCAAAAAAAGGACTGGATAAAAAAAATGTGATACATATACATGATAGAATATTACACAGCCATAAAGAAAGACAAAATCATGAACTTCACAGCAACCTGGATGGGCTTAGAGTCTATAATACTGAGTGATCTATCACAAAAACAAAGAACCGGAAGGACTGGCAGTAGTGGGAAACTGCAGGAAGGGGTGGTAGGGGATTGGCAGTAGTGGGAATTTGCTGGGGGAGGGGGACACACCTCATCAACAAGGGTACTTGCAAAATGAACATTTATATACCTAATCCTGAATTGTACCCCACATCTTTAAACTAAAAAATTTCAAAAAAATGAAAACATTAACTTTATTTAAACAGTGTTGTAGAAAATGAGTCAGTAAGAAATAACTAGAACAATGCCTACTATATAGTAGGTTTACAATAAATATTTGTAAATTAGCAGATTCTAATACTTAATTCTCCACAACAACAAGCCAGAACATGGAAAATTAGGATAGTAGGCTCCTTTGTTTCTAAAAACATTTGGTCTTAAAAGTTACATAATAATTAAAAATATGACAAATACAATCCTTTTTCCCCCCTCACCTTATCTAGGAAGTAGGCATATGTGAAGGCGGAAATAAGAGAATCCAAGTCACACGATTTAGGTCCAATAACCACATGGACCTTCTCCAAGCGTTTGCTTCGATTCTGAAACAAATTCAAACAAAACATCAGAATTTAACCTGTGACAGATTCATGTAAAACAGAACTTTTTTCAATAGTTTCTTATAGTATGCCTTATCTGTCTTCATACACAATGGCAGAAAATCATAAATTTGTCATAAAGTTTTATAGGAGAAACTAAAAACTCCACAACATGTTTAACATTCTGAAATGTTCAAACTCTAGTAAATTGTCAGAAAGAGAAAATGTGGTTTTCTTAAGATTTTCCACAATTTAACTTCCTATGAACTGTAACTATGAATCATAATATATTTTAGTAAAAGATCATTTTGTTCTAAGAAGCAGGTTGCATAGTATTCTATATCATTTCCTTACACGAGATGTTTTTCTTAATTTAAGAAACAAACTCATATGCCTCTGGTACACAATGTAAACAAATACACAGTTTGGTAAAAGTTTATTTTTCATGTCACGTTTTGGATGACAAGATATATTCTTTCTGCATTATAGTCTATAACTTAGTAAACAAAACTTGCAAATTTTCTCCCTCAGAGAAAGGAACATGATTAGTATTATTGCTCTGAAAATACAAATTTACAAGTGTGTAGGCTGGGGCAGTGGGTCATGCCTGGAATCCCAACTCTTTGGGAGGCTTACATGGGAGGATCACTTAAGGCCAGAAGAGCAATATAACAAGACCCTACGTACATATAAAAATTAGCCAGGCATAGTGGTGAACACTTAAAGTCCTAGCCACTTGGGAGGTTGAGGTGGGAGGATCCCTTGAACCCAGAAGTTCGAGGGTACAGTAAGCTATGATCACACCACTGCACTCCAGCCTGGGCAGAAGAGCAAGAATCTGCAGGGAAAAAAAAAAAAAGTTGTATATAGTCACCTCCCCGGAAGAGAAGACACACTGTTTTATTTCCTAGTCAGTTCAATAGTTACTTAGAATTCTTTTATGAAAGACTGATATCCTCTTGAAACTTCCAAAGAAACAACTGCTTCTATAGCAAAATGGACCACTACAGATCATTGTAATATAAATTAACATCTTTATAGTATTTCAGAGATGACACACGTGTATGCTTCCCCCTTTCATCATTTGTTTTAGCTTCTTATTTTAGAATGGTCTAGAAGGCCAACTTAGTTGCAATACTGCTCCAGAGGCTATATGATAGGTTAGACTGTTCATGACTATTTTAATAAGTCGATGCTGCAGATGGGCCATTCAATAGGTATCACTGCTAAACTAAAATAAACTTACATTAAAAAAAAGAGATATTGATCTTTAGTACAACAACATGATTTAAAAGTATGATATAAAGTCTCTGAAGATAATTCAACCCCCTCCCACCATCACCAGAAATCTAGCTACCATTTCTTTCCCTGCTTGTGTCCTTCCCCTAACCTCATAAATGTATGGCTGGCTCACTTGACTGAGCATCCTTTGAGAGTTCTAGACTAATCCAAATGCTCGCTCTCAAAGTCGGGCTCCCTCCCTTGTGCAAGACAGGCAAATGATCTAGAAGCCTCTAAAGAATTTAGATAAATAGAATTACACTCCATTACAACAAATGAATACATTAGGAAATCATATTACTGCAGAATGCTTTTCTTCCGAGAAGCTCAAAGGTCTAAGTAGACGTTACCTCATTTCTCTTCCCAAATCTTGTAAGGCAGACATTAAGAAGATTAACAACACTTTTTATAGGTCAGAAGAGTCTGTGATGGGGCTGGGTTGTTCTCAGAACCTGGCCCGGTGCAGCAAGCCCCATCCCTTCTGTGCTGCACTAATGCTGCAATGATTCTACCACACCATGACACGTATCCACACAACAAGTGAGCAAGGGAGTTGAGGGAGAAGAGAGAATGCTAACTATGCATGCTAAATACAGACATTTGTAGCATCATGATTACCCCAAAGCTGACCTATCTGCTTCCTGTCTAGGCTCAATCATTCCCAGACCTAGCTCTATGTTCCAACTCCAGCTTACAGCAAAGAAAACATGGAGAATGTAGCAAGACTTGAGTGTCAATTCGTGGCCAAGCCCAAACCAATTATTACTTAGATAGAAAAAAAAGAGCTAAATGAGGATGATGAACCCAAAGCATGCTAGACCAACTCTCACAACTCAGAAACCTTCTAAAATAATTATAATCTATTCCTTCCTTTCCATTTAAAGATTAAAAAAAAAAAAAGTCCAGAGCAAGTCAGGGCCATAGCAGACTCAGCGCAAAGTTTTGAGGATTCTCCTTGGTGCCACATGTCTTTCTTTTCATGCTCTCTCATTTCTCGTCACTTCCCTTCTTCCCACACATCAAGTTCCTTCATAGCTACGGCCTTTTCCAATGCACCTTACCCACATCTGCCACCCCCAGTCAAGGCACAGTCTCCAGGCTCCAACGCCCTTTCTCCTATGACCCCCTTCATCTAAATGTACCATCCCGGTGCCCGGGTTCTCAGGAACCTACCAGCCTCAACACCAGTAATTCCAATGGAAAATATACACCAATGAATACATCTGGGCTAATGCATTACCAAAGTAAGATGTTTTCATTGTAGGTAGACCACCCAGAAATCACACCACAATTCAAAAAGATGACTGGACATTTTGGCTTGCCTGAGAATGCTAGACCAGACAGAAGGGATACCCCAACTAGAAGTACCTTTGGTGCCTGCTAGTGAGACACAATCTCAAAACATCTCAGATGTTCCTAAGTGTCCGACTCCTACCAGTAGCCACCAATAAGATAGAATTGGAGGGCAGTGAAAGGTAACCATGTTCAGACAAATCCCTTCTTGGTTGGAGGAATAACACATGAAATTAGTCACGTAGACTCACCTTCTAGGTGAGCTCAAGGAAGGTGCAGATTGGGCTCTCCAAATTGGGGTCCAGAGCCAGAGAATTAAGGCCCCACTCTCAAGCTTTCCACCAGAAACAACCTTGCTGTGTGAACAGAGCAAGCACAGGGGTCAAGCCAAAGCAGAAAAAGTCTGGGGACTGATTTCAGGTATCTGGGGCAGATAACAGGAGGTCCCCACAGTGCTGGTCCACTCTGAAGTCGTGGGCCCACTTTCAGTGAAATTAGTTCACAGAACCCAGAGGAGACTCCTGACCCCAAAGATACTCTGCATTTCTCCCTGGTAATCTGTGGGTCCCTTCCTATTCCACATCTCCACATATTCAGAGACTCAGAGATGCTCGATCTTAATACCGATATCCCTTGATACAGTTCAAATTAGGTTCTGGATTATTCACACAGAGGCAAATCATGCCCAAATAAAATGGCAATAGTAATAATGATGAAAACATACAGTTTTATCAATTCAGTGTATTATTGTCATTCAACCAATAAAAACCTACTTGTACCAGGTACTGTTTAGGTCCTAAAGTTACAGTAGAGGACCAAATGGACAAAAATCGCAGCTTATGGCACCTGCAAGGATACGTGATGAATAAAAAAATATGATAAATGGAGAAAAAGAAACTGTGAAAAAGGGATAGGGTGTGCTGGGGTTTTTGAGACTCATGAAGAAAGCCACAATTGAGTAAGGATCCAAAGTAAGAAAGTGGGACTGAAGGGTACCAAAGGTCCTGATGTGAGAGCTGGCTCAGCATGTTCAACAAATAATTACTGCCGAGTGTATACATTTTCTAAATGTGACTTTGTAATCTATTAGCCAGCAGTGATTGGATCTGGTAAGTAAATACTCACTCCCTAGTATTCACCAACCCAAGCACACCAAGCATTAAGGAATCCCAGGAGACAGACGACCCTTTGCTAATGCCCAAGCCCAATAGAAAATGGAGTATGATAACGGGTTGAAATAGATACTACATGGCTCTGTCATCTTGATTCACTCCCAAATAGATGGACAGAATATTTCCATAATCAATGTACAAAAGAAAATATACTGAACATGCCAGTATTCCAGGTCACAAATTTAATATGCTTTCAATGTGCGATCCTATATACCACTAAAATGAGACTTCTTAACAAAGTTAACTTATCTCTTTTTAAAAGCCTGCAAAATACCTACACATTCAGATTATGCTGCCCATTCAAGGAAGCTGCACATTCAAACCCACCTGGGAGAGTTGATCAGAAAGAGGGCTACCAGGGCCCTGCCATTAATCTAGGCCTCTTCAGCTTTTTCCCACCTCCATGCTCTTAGAAACAAAGTTGCTTCTGCCTATAAACCTCCACATCTACAGCCTCACAATAAAACTCATCCGGAAGCCCTTGCAATCCAGTTACATTATGACTTTTCAATATGCATCTCCCCAATTCTATTTTCTTAAAAATGTTATGAACCTTTCCCAAAAATAATTCATTGAAATGAAGTTTGTTTTATTTATTTGTTTCTTTGTTTTCTTTTCTTTTCTATTTTATTTTATTTTAAAGACATAGGGTACGGTTAGGTATACAAATGTTCATTATGCAGGTACCCTTGTTGATGAGGTGTGCCCCTCCCTCCCCTGGCAGTTTCCCTCAACTGCCAATCCCACCCGCCTCCTTCCCTAGCAGTTTCCCACTACTGCCAATCCCTTTCTTATAGTATTATGATAATTGTTCAAGGTCCGCTTATAAGTGAGAACATATGATACTCTGTTCTTTGTTTCTGTGATAGATCACTGAGTATGATAGCCTCTAAATCCATCCAAGTTGTTTGTTTCTTTGTTTTTGATCGGGCTCTCACTCTGTCACCGAGGCTGGAATGCAGTAGCGCAATCATGGCTTACCGCAGCCTCAACCTCCTGGGCTCAGGTGATCCTCCTACATCAGCCTCCCAAGTAGCTGGGACTACAGGGGCCACACCACTATGCCTGGCTAAAGTTTTTATTTTTTTGTGCAGATAAACTCTCACTATGTTGCCCAGGCTGGTCTCAAACTCCTGGACCCAAGCAATCCTCCCACCTCAGCCAGAGTGCTAGGATTACAGGCCAGAGCAACCTGCACCTAGCTATGAATTTTGTTTTTAAAATATTGCAGACAAAACCCACAGAAGCTGAAGATTCACTTTCCTCACACACTACTATGGAGCACTTTTTTTGGGGTCCCTATTTCTAACCAACAAATGAAGAAACAAGGGGCAAAAAAGTCTCCACAATTAAAGGATGGTATCTCCAAAGACAGTTGGGCTTAGAAAAGAGTTGGCATTGGAGCCAGTGCTTTTCTTGACTACTCACTAACTCCAAGTCAACAAGAGGGTCTTCCTTCCAGGAAGCTGGTTGGCTGGGTGGTGCAGAAAGGGCCCGACATCCTCCCCCAGGAGACCCCGTGCACCTATGGCTGCCATGATTCTAAGTTAGAAGACTCCGAAGATGGGCAGGAGAAAACCAAACATGCTGCTCACGGCCCTGCAGGTCTGGACTCCTCCGCAGTCATAGTCACCAGGAGAGCCAGGGTGGGAGGAGAAGCATACAGAGCCACAGCCAAATGAGCAGCTCGGGGCAAGGGGGGCTGTGGAGATGCTCAGAGCAATGCAGCCCTCAAAGGTGAAGACAAAAGCCTCCTCCTCAGCTTTACAGCATATGGATAAAGTCACATTTTTTGTTGGTTTGGTCGACAGATGAGATGCTGCTTGATACTGGTCCTGGGCTGAAGATGATTTCGAGAACTCCTGACCTCCTTAATTTCTCTTTCTTCTTTGATGGCTGCACCATTCTCTCCCTCTGGGACCCAAACTTTCTGCACGTAATGATCAGATTATGAGAACTTAAAAATCTCTAATTTGGGAAAGATAAGGGACAAGCATCAGTGTGAGAACATTCAGCTAAAAATAGCTCAGGCCCTGTGACTTGTGCCTCCTTCTATGTTCTCAATGCAAGAGGCCATTATGGGCAGGCGATGGGAGAGTCAAAATCGAAACCCAGTATTGCCTGAGGCTCTTCTTAAGGGAGCATACTGAGTCCCCTGTTCCCTCAGGCCTGGTTCCTTTTAGTCCAGAGCACCGGATGATAACTCGAGCATTCTTTTGTCTCCTCAGCTTAATCTATTCTTCCTCAGCCTGTTTGCTGCAGATCTTGGAATCAGAGTGTTCTCAAATGGCATGACCTCAAATATAGTTTTACAGACATCTTCTGGATCATAATAATGATTTGGGCGATGATTGTTATTTTACTTACAACATTTGATTTATTATTTTATTTTTGTTCAGGAGTCTCATTCTGACAGTGGCCTCAAAAGGCAAATTTGAGGGTACATCATTATTTTTCTTCCACAACTTCAACCTTAAGAAGTCAGGGATGGTCCCCCCAAATCCTTACCTTCCCTGAAGAGCCCCTAGGGGAATCACTCTGTATAGTTTCCTAAGATGTTTTCATTTTGGAGGGAGATATATCCATTTGTTACCAATTGGTTCCCTCAAGCTTAAGTAAGTGCCCTGTTCTAGGAGTGTGTCCTCCAGAGGTTTACAGATTTTTATCATCTCTCAGCCTTTCCCTTTGCAGAATCCACAGCCTTCGTCTTTTTCATCTAGACTCATAGCAACATGCATGTGGGTCCACAATCTTTTCCTTTGTCCCCTCCGGCCTTGTGCTGTCTGTGCCCCTTTACTGTGCTAAGTCCTCCAGGTTGCAGTCACGTAGAGCCACCTAAGAGACACCTGAACCTTAGGAAGAGCCTAGAAAGAGCTTCTTTGACTAGTGATTAGTGTCAAAGGCAACACAAGAGTTTTAAAGACCAAATGATGAAAAACACCCCTGCTACATCTATGGAACCCCACACCCATGTCATCAAAGGTTTGTAATTACTTTATAAAATAATACATACTCATTATAAAACATTTAGAAAATGTAGAAACTCTCAAAAGAAAAATCCCCCTCAATTCCCAAAGTTAATTACTGTGAATATTGAATGTATTCCTTCTCAACTTTTTTCTACACTTCTATGAGGGCTGTTTTTTGTGATATTAAGATCATATTATACATAATATTTTTAACTTATCTTTTCTAACTCAGCAACACTCTAAGTACTTTTAGAATTCTAAAATATAAATGCTATGATGGCCGGGGGGACTTCTCTTTGCTTTTATAACCCCAGTTGCCAGTCTACTGCTTTGCACACAGTAGGTACTCAATCACTACTGAAAAAAGTAAATGAATGGATGAGTGAGTGAATGATTATGACATTTAATGGATATAGTATTGCTTACTATGAATAATCATAATTTATCTACTAGCTAGTTGTCTATTTTTAGAGATTTAATTTAAGTGTTGTTAACATAAATAAAGCTGCAGTGAGTCCTTGGAAGATTATTTTTTGTGTCCATCCCTAGTTATTTCTTCAGGATAAACTGGATTTTACATTTCTCGGTCAAAGAAGTAAGTATTTTAATGCTCATCAGAAAGACTGTAGACATTTGCATTCTTGGCCATCATTAATAAAACAAACAACAGTAGATGCTGGTGAGGATGCAGAGAAAAAAGAATGCTTCTACACTGCTGGTAGGAATGCAAACTCGTGTAACCTCCTTGGAAGAAAGTGTGGTGATTTCTGAAAGAATTAGAAATTGACCTTCCATATGACCCAGCAATTCCCCTATTGGGAATATAACTGGAGGAATGCAAATCATTCTACCAAAAAGATACCTGCACGTGTATGGTTGTTGCAGCTCTATTCACAATAGCAAAAACATGGAATCAACCATGTTGCCCATCAAAGTTGGACTGGATAAAAAAAAATGTGGTACATGGACACAATGGAATATTATGCAACCATAAATAAAGACAAACGTATGGACTTCACAGCAACTTGGATGGATTTGAAGTCGATCATATTCAGTGATCTATCACAGAAACAAAGAACAGAGTACCATATGTTCTCACTCATAAGCGGATCTTAAACAATTATTATAATACTATAAGAAAGGGATTGGCAGTAGTGGGAAACTGTCAGGAGGGTGGGATTGGCAGTTGAGGGAAACTACTAGGGGAGGGAGGGGCATACCTCATCAGCAAGGGTACCTGCATAATCAACGTTTGTATACCTAACTCTGAATTGCACCCCACATCTTTAGAGAAAAAAAAAGAAATTTGCATTCTTGGCCGGTTGCGGTGGCTCAGCCTGTAATCCCAGCATTTTGGGAGGCCAAGGCGAGAGAATTGCCTGAGCCCAGGGGTTTGAGACCAGCCTGGGCAACTTGGCTCTACAATAAATCACAAAAAAACTAGCCGAGTGTGATGACGTGCGTTTGTAGTTCCAACTACTTGGAAGATTGAGGTGGAAGGCTCACCTAAGCCCAGCTATTCGAGGCTGCGGTGGCTGTGAGTGTGCCACTGCTCTCCAGCCTGGGTGACAAGAGTGAGACTTCAGCTCAAAAAAAAAAAAAGAAATTTGCATTTTTACTCACAGAAATACCTAATTCTCAAACCTTCAACTATGTACTTAAGCATTATCATGTTAATAGATAAAATCGTGTCTTAATGTTTAATTTGTATTTATTATGATTATTAGTATTTTCAATCATTTTCTATAAAGGCACAAGGACATTATTGTCTTCATATGAGCATATTATTTGTGAATTTTTCTCTGCATATCTTTTAGGATGTTTATGCTACTCATTGACAAACTATTAAATATTATTAACATTTTCAACTCTGGTAACATCAGTAGCATAGTATTTTGTTTTCTGGCCTTGGGCATCCATGGAACAACTTGTTCAATAAGTTGCATTAAGTATGCAATAAGCATGCATTATTTAATATGATATTATCATTTTAAGCACTAAAGAACAACAGCACACTCTGTACCATATTCTCCCCAATCTACCTGCTCTGCTTTCCTGAAAATGTTGCAATAATACACTTTAGACTGGACTAGAGAACAGCCGAGGTCTTCTAGCTCCTGACTGGACTGCATTCATTTCTCTCCTTTGCCTCATGTCAAAATGATAATGCAACTTAAAATTAAGTCTAAGGTGTCAAGCATATCATTATTAAATGTCTTCAAAAGCAGGAAAATTTGATAGGCCCACAGCACCAAAAAGAATGACAAAAGATAAACAACACAGTGGAAGATCATATTTGCACCATTTTGCCATTAGAAAGGCAATACTTCTAACATACTAAGAGTTCCTGTATATTGGTTTTCAAAAAGACAGCCCAGTGGAATCATCGACAAAAAACATGATTGGGGCAATTCATAGGACACAAATATATGAAAAGATACCCAGTCTTCATAATAGTCATGGAAATGCAAATTAGACCAACATGAAAATGTCTTTTTTTTTTTTGGCCCATCAAATTGGCAAAAAAAAATTAATACTGATTCTTGCGAGCAGCAAGGTTTGGGAACCACTGCCTTAGAGAGGGACCATGATGAACTTCCAAGAACCATGTGGACTCCGTCAACTGGAGAATATACCTGCATTTGGTTTTTGAAAGGGACTGCTTGAGTTGCTGTAGACCAAACACAATTTGGTCTACTAATATTATATTACTTAGAATTGATGAGAATTACTAATATTATATTACTTAGAATTGATGAAGTTTAGAGTTAGAAGAGTTTCATCCAGCTGAAACCCTCGAATGATTTCCAAAATGAGGTAGTGCATGCCAGTGTCGAGGAAGAAACAATGCAAATGTCGATTTGTCTCATCTTTTCAAAATGTTCTGTTTTTTAAAATATGATTTATAATGTCCCTTATATGCTAGTGTAGTAATACAGGAGTAGAATTCAGAAATAAATACATGAACTGAGAGAATGTACTCAAAAGAATATTACTAATATCACTGTACAGCCAACAAAGGTTAGAGATTGGTTAGTTCTTTCTCTCTCTTTCTTTTCTTTTTTATTTTTTTGAGTCAGGGTCTTACTCTGTCACCCAGGCTGGAGTGCAGTGGCACAATCACAGCTCAGCACCCTCAACCTTGTGGGCTCAGGCAATCCTTCTGCCTCAGCCTCCTGAGTAGCTGGGACTACAAGAGCACACCACCATGCCTGGATAATTTTTTGAGAATTTGTAGAGATGAGGTTTCAGTCTATTGCCTAGGCTATTTCCAAACTCCTGGGCTCAAGCAATCCTCCTCCTACCTCGTCCTCCCAAAGTGTTGGGATTACAGGCATGAGCCACCACCGTGCCCAGCCAGAGACTGGTTTTTCTAGATAAGCCAATGATGAACCAAGAGGTGAAAAGCGAAGGCAGACAGTGACTTTGCATCCCCCATCTAAGTCCACTCTGCTGTCTCTTAGTCCAATGCTCTCTTTCCTTTGCAGAGTGTGGAGAAACAAACACTAGCCACACAAATGAAAATGAGCAGGAAGACTCTTGAATTGCCGGTGTGTTTACTCTTTTGTTCCTAGTCTCCCACGCATTTGGGCGTCAGCTACTCAGCATCAGTCTCTCCAGACTGATGGCTCTTGGAGAGCCCTGGCCACACCTGGAACTTTGTTTCCCAAGACATCCTAAGGCAGCGTGTTCCACACAGGAGACGCGCAAATCAACTTTGTCAGTGAAAACCATGGTGTCAGATTATCGTAGTTGCGCAGAAACTTTTTATATCACCTCTTTGCGGTGTTTTTATGAAATAAGAGTATTATGGAATAGCGCTTTGTTAATAGCACAAAAATAAATTATACTGCAGGCGGCTATAAGTAATTATCTCTCTCTCCAGCGTAACAGAATCTTACCTGTTGGTAGACTCTCTCTCCCTAAACACACACACACACACACACACACACACACACACACACACACACACACACAGTATTATGACACATACATTCTGCCCATCTCATGGTATAAATTTCCAAAAAATGCATTAAAAACAATTTTATAAAATAATGAATTCAATGAATATTAAGTAATCACATAGTTTCCTCTTCTCTCACAAGACTGAAAATACTTGATTTCTGAGTCGATACCACATTCTAAATTATCCATTATCCTGAAGACATAACAGTTGTAATAACTTTATTTTTTAATGTCTCAAGCATTGTGAACAGGTACAACACAAAACTTCACCAAACATGATTTGCTATTAATATATGTATAGGCCAGGCACAGTGGCTCACACCTGTAAGAACAGCCTTGGCAACTTGGTGAGACCACGTCTCTACAATAAATCAAGAAAAATTAGCCGGGCACGGTGGTGCACGCCTGTAGTTCCAGTTACTTGGAAGGCTGAGGTAGAAGGATCGCCTGAGCCCAGCAGGTCAAAGCTGCGGTGAGCTGTGCTCGTGCCACTGCACTCCAGCCTAGGTGACAGAGTGAGACTCTGACTAAAAGGAAAATAAAAAATAAATAAATTTAAAAATCCCCATCTATACCCACCTCGCATATTGAGTGAATTTCTTTTTTCTGTAGATGGGAAAAGTGAAAAGCAGGAAGCATGTCCGAGTGCTCTAGCGAATCAAGATTGGAATCAGAGTTGGGGACTATTTTTACACATCTTACTAATGGTCTTTGACTTAATTTGGAGTCAGGATAAACGTTTGGATACATGTACACAAGAGCACAGAAATACCATTAAGCTGTCAAGATTCAGAGGAAAAAAAAACCCACAAAAGAAAAGCAAGATGAAGCCTCTCAGTCCTTACTTTTCCTCTCATCATTTTTCTGAAACTGAATCCATCTGACAGCCCTTGGAAGCATTGCTGATGTCGCCTTAAATTCTAGATCCACTGAGAACATTTTCTTTGTTCAGTTACATCACAGAAGATTCCATTCAAATTATGTCAGCCTGATGTGTGACCACTTTGAGTGGTCTGAGGCAGTTTGTTTTCTCTTTGATGTATACTGATGGTATCATAGGCACTGCTGCTTCCCTCTTGCCCCGCTCCACAAGACCAAAGATAAAAAAAGAATGCCCCCAAACAGTATGGACATAGATGCCGGGGCTTGATGATGTTGTGAGAGAGGCCGGGTAGTTGGTAAAGCAGGAGAAAGGTATAGGAGGTGGCGACAGACGGACCATGTTCCTGTTTTTGAGGCTCTATCCCAACCTAGACTGTAGCTGCCCATGAACTCAGAATTTGGGCCTCTTATTTATTGCTTTGATTCATTCTTTGAACAAATATTTCGCTGAATAAGTTTACCCGACACAAGCCTAAATGCTGATTCACCTCCATGAAGACATGGTCTGACCAGTTGCCAAGAGTGTGCACTCAACCAGCCCCCCAAAGTGCTAAGATTACAAACATGAACCACTCTTCCGGGCCAGATTTTTTTTTTTTTTAAATAAACTCTTTCTAGACAACATATCGAGAAAAAACTGGCATGACTCTTATACATATATGACATACACTCATATTTGCTTTTATGGTAACTTACGTCAAGAGAGAAAACAGATAACAAAACTATGATGCCATTTGAACTTCTTCAATTTTTCTGTCTTTTTCTACCCTTTCAAACACATTTCCAAGTTCCTCCAATATGAATACAGAACCTTCTGGAAAACAAACTGCTCTCATTGTGCAGATGTGTGCTGTGGGGTTGCTTTGTAGGTGTCCAGGCACATGCCCAGGTCCGTTCCAGTTTTCTGTGTCCAAAATTACAAACAACCCCTCGAATGAGGTGCACATGAGAGGAACGCAGAAGTGACATTACTATGGGCACGTCTTAGGAAATCCTGTAAGATAAAACTTTGCCCTGTAATATTCTTATCATCACATTTACGCAGTCATTCAGGGCAGTGTCTCTAGGACAAAAGACTTCTGCCCAGGGATGGGCAACCCCTTACCCACCTGGAGCCTCGAAATACAATATCAACCAGAAAAAATGACATTACGACTTCTCAAATTTGCCCTGAAGACTAACATTTTAATGATTAAACAGCCCTACTTTTTTTGCCGATGTTTTTCTCTACTATAAAGTCGTACAAATGTAGAAGTTTATCTTCTTTTCTAGATTAAGATGTTTTCATTTTCATTGGAAAAACTGTGATTCATAAGTATTTTAATTTTTCTTTAATGGATCCTTAGGGAAAGAAAAAAGAGAGTCCTGCCACTCTATCTATACTAAGTTCCCAGAACTTCCTCTCATGAGCCCGTGTTAAGATCATGTCCCCATACTGTGTCGCCCCCGCAGTAGCCTGCTGCTGTGTGGCACAGGTTGCCCCAGACACTTTAATTATTTCTGTTCCTTCAGATGAGAAGGGCTGGAGCTAATTAGTCAGGTCTTCTCCCCCCATGAACAAGCCAAGACGCGCTCGGAAGACTTTTCCCAGAAGCTTTGCTTTTCTGCAGTCAGCTTTTTGTTGTCATAAGGAAGATCTATTGCTTTAATACTCGCGAGTGCAAATGTCTGTACTTGGAGCGGACGTCAGGCCGGTGACACCACACACCTGGCATGTCTGAAACCCACTCAGACATGACAGTAATGAACAGACAAGCGGCTGGAAGCAGGAGGGAGGAGAAGATTGCTTCCAGTGTGGTGGAGCTACGCAGGTTCACAGGGAAATGTACAAGGCAATTACTGTACTTTGCAAAGACGACAGTTTTTAATGATGCCATTATTTGTTACACTGTGTGTTTTTCCGTGACAGAGGAACTCTCACCTTTCAGGTGACCTCCATGCTGGTTCTCTCTCTCATCCTCTCTCAAAATATCTTGCCAAATAGAAAACACTTTTTAAAACTAACTGTTTTAACTGTTAAAAAAGTGTTTAAACAGTCTAACTGTTTAAAAAGTGGCACACAGTAGATACTCAATAAAGGTTTATTAAAATACACATTTTGTGGTACAGAATAGTGTAACAGGATATAGATATTATTTTACATATATATACACAGATGAAGAGATATATAGAAATGTATGCATATATGAATTCTGTATTATTTCACTGATATTCTAAAAGCATAAACGTGTAAACATAAACCGAATATCACGCTCTGGTAAGAACAAGCTCTCCCAGTGAAAAGTTTCAAGTCTTCTAAGCATCAGAGCCTTCACCACCTTGGGATAAGATGGTTTTGTGGTTCCAAGTCCTAAATAACCTAGTTTCAGTTGTCCAGACATTTTCCCTGTCTGCATTCTTCTATTGAGAGAATTGCTTGGAGTCTCCAGAGTCTCTCAATTGGAGAACTTTTACTATTGTCAATTTGAATTTTATTCCTGTAATTTTAAGGAAGATAATCAACTAAATAGATGAGAGAAAAGACTTTTTTTTTTTTTTAAGCCAGGATCTCACTCTGTTGCCCAGGATGGAGTGCAGTGGCACACTCACGGTCACCGCAGCCTCGACCTGCTGGGCTCAGGTGATCCTTCTGCCTCAGCCTCCCAAGTAACTGGAACCACAGGCACGCGCCACCATGCACAGTTAATTTTTTTTATTTACTGTAGAGACGAGGTCTCAACAAGTTGCTCAGGTTGGTCTCGAATCCCTGGGTTCAGGCAATCTTCTCGCCTCTGCCTCCCAAAGTGCTGGAATTACAGGCATGAGCCACTACAGCCTGCCAGAAAAGTCCTTTAATACAGAAATATTTGAACAAGTTTTCCTGCCTTGGTATTCTAAATAAATCACTTACATAATAAAGGAAGCTGTTATAGTAGTGAAATGTTTTGCTCTTTTATTTTTTTATTGGATCTTCAAAGATTAACAAATGAGAAAGATTTTAAAACATTATGGAAACCTTAATGCATCAGACCACCAAAATCTTCACTAAAATAACAGCCGTAAAATACATGACATCAGCTTTTTAAATTTTTTACATATGTAAAATAAATCTTTATTCATTTTGGGCTAGTGGTTATGTTCAATGATGAATTATGTAAAACTCTTAATTAAAGAATTGAAATTTTCTTAATATTTTATTTTTCTTAACACAGGGCTCTTTCTAAACAATTTCCTTAGCAGGAGTCCAATAATAACCAGAATACTTTACATCCATTTCCTAAAACTGTGGCTGTCTGCTCTGAAAATTCCTAATATTTGGAACTATTAGTAATCTGACACTTCTACCTTATATAATGACTAATGCAAATATTTACATAGTACTTACATTATATTAGGTATTATTTTTAGGTATTAGTGATCTAGAGACGATTTAAAGTATATGGGAGGGTGCACGAAAGTTAAGGGCAAACACTACTTCATTTTGTATCAGGGACTTGAACGCCCATGGATCTTGGTATCTATAGGGGATCTTGGAACCAATTCCCCTGCAGATACCCAAGGGTGATTGTACTGTGTTGGCTGACAGCTGTGTGTAGTGTTTCCGGTAATCCTGTTCTTCCATGGCCTTGTTCAGTCCTACCTCACTCTATTTGCAAGCTATTTTATACATGTATAAAAATTATAGTGCTTGACTCTTTTTTTTTTTTTGAGTTAGGATCTCACTCTGTCATCCAGGCTGGAATGCAGTGGCATGACCACTGCTCACCACAGTCTCAACCTTCTGGGCTCAGACAATCCTTCCATCTCAGCCTCCTGAATAGCCGGGAGTACAGGTGCACACCACCATGCCCACCAGCTAATTTTTTTTTTTCCGTAGAGATGAGGTCTCACTACATTGTCTAGGCTGGCCTCGAACTCCTGGGCTCAACCAATCTTCTAGTCTTAAGCTCCCAAAGTGCTGGGATTACAGGTGAGCCACCACACCCAGCCAGTGCTCAACTCTTTATTATCTTGGGGCAAATAAGGCAAATATAAATTACTATGATAATTTTATAATGACACTGTGGGTAGTGACATTGTAAAAAATGAAAGAGCCCTGTCTCCTCCCTGCCATCAACCTCTGCTGAGAGGTCCACCATCAAAGCATCCTCACGAGCACATGACAAGCTCTCCTCGGCCTACCCTCCCTGAACTCCTCCTCAGCTCCATGCCCCTCGGTGGGCTTCTAGAAACAACTCTCCTTCTAGGAGATGGGGGGATGGAGACGGAACAACAAAGTACAAAAACTAGTCTTTTTCATTTTTTATTTCAGTTGCACCCCCTACAAATATGGTATGATGACTCACACTTTACATGTCACTGAAGAGCAACGTGAAAGCACAGAGGACAGGAACCATTAACTGCCCTAAATGCTGGGAAGGCTTCTCAGAGAAGGTGACTTTTGCCGTTTTTCAAGGGAAAAAATATGAGAGCTTCCCAGGCTGAGAAATCAAAAGAGCCTGTACTGTTCTTTCCATGCTTCTCATTAAGTCAAAAAAAAAATTGTCCGCGATGATTATAGAAAACACACATATACCCCAAAACTCCGTATTGGTCAGTTTCACCAGTAAGTTGAAAAATTTACAGGTGAAATGGTATGATGTCTGTGGTTTGTCTTAAGCTGGCTCAGGAAACGAAAGCACATGTACACATGTGGTATTGAAACAGATGAAACAAGATTAGCAAAACATTGATCATTACTGACGAGAAATGTTAAGAGTTGAGTTGTGTGTCATACTCCTCTGCAAAAAAGCAATTTATATGTAGGGTCCTAACTCCCAGTGCCTCAGAATGTGAACTTACTTGTACATGGGATCACCACTGATGTAATTTAGTTAAGATGGGATTCAGTTATTTGGTGAACCCTAATTCAACACAACTGTTCCTTACAAAAAGGGGAGATTTGAACACAGAGACATGTCTAGAGGGAAGGTGATGCGAAGACACAGAAAGAACCCCACCTATAAGCCAAGGATCACGTGAGACCACCATCAGCTAGGAGAGAAGTCTGGAACAGATCCTTCCCTAGTGTTTTCAAAGGGAGCATGGCCCCACCAATGCCTCGATCTTGGACTTTCAGCCTCCAGGGCTGTGAGATAATACATTTCTGTTGTTTAAGCCACTCTGTTTGGCATAGTTTGCTACCTCAGTCCTAGAAAATGAACACACTAGCCGGGCATGGTGGCTCATGCCTGTAATCCTAGCACTTTGGGAGGCACAGGCAAGAGGATTGCCTGAGCTCAGGGATTCGAGACCAGCTCGGTGAGACCTCGTCTCTATAATAAATCAAAAAAATTAGCCAGGCATGGTGGCACACGCCTGTAGTTCCAGCTACTTGGAAGGCTGAGGTGGAAGGATCGCCTGAACCCAGCAGGTTGATGCTGGGGCGGCCATGAGTGTGCCACTGCACTCCAGCCTGGGCAACAGAATGACACTCCAACTCAAAAAAAAAAAAAGAAAGAAGAAAAAGAAAACGAATACACTAAGTCATAGGTCCACTGAGGATTCATTATGCAATTTTTCCACTTTTGTATATGTTTTACATTTTCCATCATAAAAAGTTTTTCAAAAGAAGACTTGCACATAGCCTCAGAAATATTAATAATTCAGCTGCACTCTGCCACAGTACTCCCCGAGGAAACCACCCAAGTGCCCAAGTAGCTCTAATATCCAAAAATACAGCTGGTCCCCTCTTCAATCCATGAGTTTAATTTCACATCTGTAACCCCTTTTCAAGGAATCGCCGGTAAATCTCCCAAACAAGGCACCAGAGAGCTCTATTGTGCCTCTTGGCTCTTTTGGGCTCCCAACAGCACGTCCTCCTCTCAAGCATAATTGGAGGCAGCCTCACAGTGCCTTTGAAACCCCCTCACACGAGGCGAGGGATGAAAGCTTTTGTGAATTAGTTTTCAGCCCCAATGTGAACGGGCTACTCACTACACTGTATTGATGGCATTTAACGCTCGGTGGGCAGGTTAAGAGAAAGTACACCATGAAGTGCATTAAATAACCTCATAATCACATTTAAAGGCTAAGTGATCCGGGGCCACCACGAGGACTAAAATACATGATAACAAAAGCAGTCAGCATTTTCCATACCATATGCTTGTAAATGTTATTCTGCGGGGAACCAATTAAAACTATGGAATACTTAGAACACAGACATATGGAACAAAACAGGGCAACTTATCTTGTCACCGTGGTGCTTGCTCAGTACATCTATAAGGGAGATGTTATACTGAGTTATTAGTACAAATAAATGCGATCTTAATTATGAATACCAAAAGGCAACACTAGCACGCAAAGCTTTTGCTTCGGTGGTGGCATTATTTAGGGTTTTAAAAGGAAAGAGAGCCTGCTGGCTCCAGAGAGTCACATAAAATACCAATCATATGAAATATCAAAAATATCATGACTACAGCACATTTTCAATCAGGCTAAGTCTCTGTTTTCTCACTTGTTACGCTGGAAAAATAATAATCACATTCTATTAAATTCAGAAGGTTCCTGGTAAGACCACTTTAAAAGTGCACGCAGAAGCACATTGGGAAATACAATGTCCTGAGTCAGTGTCAGGTATTATTTTTGTTACTGATGGAGAGAAGACATGCAGATAACCCAAAAGCAATTCTCGAGAGTGATTCTGACAGCCATTAAGTTGAAAATCTAGACAGAACTTTATTGAGTTTTCCTGACATTAAAAAGAAATGAAATTTTAAAAAAAAGTCTGAGATACACTCATAGGTCAGTCTAATGGGTAAAGGATGGTCAACATTTTTCATCTCATCTCTGGAGCCTCATTTGACATTATTGCTTAATTTAGGGTTATCATTTAAAAAAAAACAGACAAATACGTTTTAATAAGATGGTTCAAACATGATAGAAATAATGCTAGGGCTTACAGGCTCAAGCAGTGCCTCAGAACCACAGCATGTGAGAAAAATACAAGCGGATTAAGGAGAAGAGTAGACAGAGCTTGCAGCTGATGAAATATATTTTATCACAAGATGAGACCAGAAAGAGGGACGGAGGGGTGGTGCTGTAGTGCCCAGGAACTACATTAGTTAGTAATAAATCAATACCAAAATATCAGTGACAATTTTAAAACAATAATTTCACTCACATACAACCTACTCTCTTGTCAATGACCTTTCTGCTATTATCTGCTTTTAAAAATCTAGCTGGGCGCAGCGGCTCATGCTTGTAATCCCAACACTTTGGGAGGCCAAGGCTAGAGGATTGCTTGAGCCCTAGAGTTCGAGACCAGCCTGGGCAACATGGCAAGACCTCGTCTCTACAATAAATAAAAAAAAATTAGCCAGTCATGGTAGTGATGTCTGCAGTCCGGATGGAGGTGAGGCAGAAGGATCTCCTGAGTCCAGGATGTCCAGGCTGTGGCAAGCTGTGATTGTGCCACTGCACTCTAGACTGGGCAACAGAGTGAGACTCTGACTCAATACATACATGCATACATACATACATATACATACAAAAATCTGTACTTCCACGGCCTTCTTCCTGGGCTTTTCTGCCCTTATATACACCTGTGTGTTTCAACTACACAGAGAACACTTAAAGTGTTCCAACCTTGCTCACCTTTCAATCCCCAAGTCTTTGCATTGGCGGTTCCCTCTGCCTAGAATTATTCCCTCCCCCTTGTCTGCCCACTGAACCGAGACTCTTCTTTCAAAACCCTGCTCAACTATCACTTTTTCTATAAACCCTCTCCTGACCACCCCACCTTCAGGACTTGTCAGTACTGGAAGATTTCCAAATTGTAAAGAGACATCACCCTATTTATCCTAAATTGTGAGCAACTTGAGGGCAAGATCTGTGTTTTAGTCATCTGTGTGACCCCAAAGCCTAGCTACATTCTGTGCACATGACACACATGTGCTCAATAAGTGTTTATAAATGAAAGAGTGGCTAACACGGGCATAGGGGCTCTCCCAGCACCTGAGCCATATCATTGCTAACCATCTTTCTTTCCCCATCTGTGTCCCTCTGACATGCATCTCAAACTTGGGAGAATATCAAAATCAAGGGCGGGCACTGGAGACACCAAGCAGAACTGTTATAAACACATACCCTGTCAATTGTTGACTGGATAAAGAAAATGTGGTATTTCTACACCATGGAATAATATGCAACTATAAAAAAGAATGAAATCATGTCTTTTGCTGCAACATGAATGGAACTGGAGATCATCATCCTAAGTGAACTGACTCAGAAACAGAAAACCAAATACCACATGTATTCACTCACAGGCTGGAGCTAAATGGTCACAGAGATAGAAATAATAGACACCGAAGACACCAAATAAAGGGGAGAGATCAGGAGGGAAGTTAGGGCTCAGAAATGATCTATTGGGTATAATGTTCATTATCTGGGGAATGGCCCACATGTGACCAAATCCCCACCACTACACAATATGTCCCTATCACAAACATGCATGAATGCTCTCTGAATCTAAAATAAAAATGGAAACACACACACACACACACACACAACCTTCCCTAGGTGAATGCGATACACACCAACATTTAAGAATCATGATGCTATGACATATTAATAGCAGAAATTCGTATTTCCTATGAGGTAGAGAAAGTCATTTCTGTGGATCTGCTTACAAAGCTTGTTTCAAGAGGAATAATTCAACTAGACACAGAGGGCCAGTCTTGAATTTTAGAAAGACTATTTAAATTGATAAGTAAAAATAAAAATATACATTGAAAATTCAGAATTCAGTTTCTCTGGATTTGAATGAAGTGAATTAGAATGGTGAAAGTTATTTCTATAAATGCAAGGAATAGCTTGTTCTGCTTACAACGTGTCCTGATTTTCTGCAGTAGAAAGCACTCCAGGGCCATGACCCATTGTCAGAGACACTGAGGACAGGATTTCTCCTGTTCATGTAACTGCACTTCTCTGGGGCAGATGCCTCCGGAATTTTCCAAACTTTTCCAAGGCAGGCAAAGGGTGGTAGTGATTTCACCAAGGCACCTACATGAAGTGAATTTTTAAATTTCCCCTTCCTTTCTTTGGCTTATTCTTTCTTTCTCTGCTACCCTGGGTTCCTTCCTTCACACACAGACATGCCTATTACACTTAGTGGTGGCGGGCAAGAGTGAGGCCTGACACTGTCGCACCATTTTTAGCAGAATTGACAAGGCGATCATCGGCGTCTGCCAGTCATTCTAAATCTTGTAACTCGCCGCTACCTAAACATGCCACTTCGCACACTAGCTTTAAAATAACCATTGGATCTTGGAAGTGTCTTAAACCCAAGAGGAAATTTTATATCTATTACCTGCAATGCCTGCCACCTCTAGAATGACAGTGACTCTAGAGAAGCACTAATCAAACTGTTACGTAAAATATTTCTGGGCATGGAATTTAATATATTTGAAAGATACTTGTCTCCTTAGGATGTCATAAGGCACACAAAGCTTTCTGGTAAAGAGGCAGGAGTCAAAGGGTTCTGAGCCCAACTCCACTACTAACTAGCTGTGAGACCTTGGTCTAGATACTCCTGTCTGCTCGGCCTCAGCTTCTTCATCTCCAAAGTAATGAGATTGGAGTAGATGATCACTAAGATTCAGCTTTCATGGTCTAGAACAAGGCTACAAAAGAAGACGGGTAGAGCCAG
>CAUYQG010023411.1:0-10220 GCA_963574415.1 Tarsius wallacei | reverse complement strand
TCCCAATTCAGTGGCAGAAGAAACAGGTTCACATTCTGAACCTACCACTTTCTTGATGTGAACCCTTGTCAATATCACTTTGCTTTCTGAGCCTCAGTTTTCTCATTTGTGAAATCATTCATAGTGAAACTTTAGATGGGTGTCTGTCTATTTCGTATATATATGGCCATCTTTAGAATCCATTTCCACCCAAAACCATCAGCAGTGATTTATTTGGCTGTTAGAAGTATAGACTCACAGAGTTAGGAGGAACAGTTAATGTGTAATTTTTGAAATAAACCAAAGTCATTACTAGCTAAGGAATCTGAGGCAAACTGTCTTCATTTCCTTGAGCCTCAATTTCCTTAAGTGTCCAATGAGGAGATTATAGTGCCATCTCATAGTAATAGCAATACTGAATACTTACTGTGTTCCAGGTACTGTTATAATCACTTTACATGAATTGAATGATTTAATCATTATAACAACCCTGTGAGAAGTTGCTACTAATGTGAGGCTGTTACTAATAATTTTATAGAAAGGAAAATTGAGACAGAGAGAGGTTTATGGAGGGGAAAAAACCAAGATTTGAACCTTGGCAGGCTGGTTCTTGAGCCTAAGTTCTTAATAATTATACCATAACTCCCACAAAATTGTTAAGAAAAATAAATAAATAAAATGTACCTTGAACACAGAGTAGGTTTTCAATAGATTCTGGTTGCCTTTCTGTGAAGAATGTTTTAAAGTGTGTCTCACATTCACGTACATTAGAATCATTTAGACTGGCTGGGGAAGATGGATGGATTTGTCAGAAATTGTGACTTTTGGACTCCAACCTAGACTTCTGAATTTAGGAATTCTATATTTTTAATAAGGTTTCTGGATGACTTTTAGTATACTAAAACTTGAGAGAATACCTCAGAATCAATTCAGTTGTTTGCTAACAATGCAGAAATCTTTTTGTGGCATTGTAGACCAATTATTTCCAGGCTTTATACAAGTTCCTGATAATGGTGAATTTTCTCTCTTGCAAGGCAGCTCATCCTGTTTTTTGAAAAGTTTAGGTTATTATAAACATCTTTGTAACTTAATGAAAAGAAAACAAAACCATTTCTACCTTCATTTTTGTTCACAAGACCAATACAATCTTCTGATTCATATAGATTGTCAGCATGGAATGGCAATGGAGATGTCATTCTGGGAGCATATGAGACCTGGAGATTAGCTATGTTCATGAGCCCAGCAGGTGGAACACAGTATGCATGGTCAACAGTGACTTAAGAAGGAGGTTCTTAAGGTAATGTCTATCCCAGCACATTGTCAGGAAGCCTTTGATAGATTAAACACAAAAACCTAGGGTAGAAGGCAGGTAGATGGTAATACTGTCAGGAAAATGATCAAAACATGGAGAACAAACAAGAACTCAGATACTAAAATGGAGAATGAGGTGATTGGTCACAGGGCTAAGTCCATAAATTTAGTGTAGGGTCATCAACAATTCACTTGGCACTGACACCACTGAGCTACTATTTCAGAGTTCTGTAGGTTTTCCTTTAATAGATAGTGCACATTAGACATATTTAATGAATAAATAAAAATGGTGGCCAGGTGGTCCTAGTCATGGAGATTGCAAGGCAGGGAATGGGGCACATTTTTCCCATTCAGTTATCAAAATATTCAAGGAAAGCCTTTCCTTCTCCAGCCTAAACATTTCAAGTTTTTTCAGCTGTCCAGCATAGGAGCATAGGATTTGGTTTCTGGAGATTTTTCCAGTTGGCAGGAATCTTTGTGAGATGCTATAGTTTCGTCAATATCCCTCTTAAAATGTGGTACCCAGAACTGAAATCAGGGTGCTGGTGTGGCATAACCATGCAGAGTGCAGCAGACCTCTATGTTTTGTGTTCTGTAAGTTATACCATAACTAATACCCACCTCTGACCGTTTCCTAATTAGATAGACTATATGTCGTAAATAACATACTTCAGTTAAGGCAGCCTAAGATCACACTAGATTTTCTAGCAGCCAATCATGTCCTTGGCTCATTTTTAAATTTCTGTCAGTAAAATCCCTGTAGCTCTGTCACATAAAGTACTGCTAAACTAAGACAAATTTGACTTGTATTTGTGCAATTGAGTGTTTGAGCCAATGTGCAGGATTTTACATTTGTCTCTGCTAAATTGTATCTTGTTAGTTTTGGCCCAATAGACCAGCCCATGAAGATATTGTTTAATTCTATTTCTGTCATCCAAAATATTTAGCTAACTCTTCCATCCATGTGCTGTTTAAAAATATTACCAAGCCTTCTATACTCTCATCCAAGTCACCAATAAAAATATTTAACAGGAATAGACTTGTTGCATTTTCTTAGGGTCTCCCTTCAAGATGGCATTACTGTATTTGTCAGTACTATCTTATGCACCTATTGTATGCCAACTGACATGTTATGTCCTAGGGATAAAAGTATGAACATGGTGTAGTCCCCTCTCTTAAGAGATTCGCAGCCTAACGAAGGAGACTCTCAGTTGGTAGACATATGCAATACTGTGTAATGAAGGCTATATTAAACAGATGTACAAGGGATAATGTAGACTCAGGGCTTTGGTAGAATAATCATAGAATGATGGAAATCCATTTGGAGTCAAGCTGAGCTGCATAGTTCAGAAACACTTGTCTCATGTAGTTCCAATCTTATGACCCCCCCCCTTTTTATCATTCTTAGGCAATACTTTAAAAATTACCACCACTATGTTTTTATTAACCATTAAATTGAAGGCTCAACTATGGTATGGTTCTTTTAACTCTTCTTGTTATCATGTCTGAATGCTGCTACCAGCTAGTTGGAGAACAATCACTTATTGCCCTCCTGTGAAGAATATTTTTGACTCTTTTCCTTTTATATAACATATCTCTGCTTCCCTACCCCTTCAATTCTGCCCCTATAACAATGACAAAGGACACCTCACTCAGTTGCAGATGAAAACAATTAACTCTATTTTCATTTCAAATTACTGTTGTGTCTCTGTGGATGTTCTTTAAATGCTAGTGACTCTAAGGTCGCACTACTGTCATGTTTAGCTTAAGTTAGGTTACAATACTAAAACCAATTTAGAGTACTTCTTATCACATCTCCCACACAAAGCAAAATATTTAGAGGAATAGGTAGCCCACTGCTCCCCACACACTCAATACATTCAGGTCAGAAAACTTGCTTCAAGATTCCATGAAAAATATTAGTTATTTTTATGTGTACTAGTCAGTTCTGAATTAGTTTAGAAATGGATTTGTTTTTTACCGTAAAATGAGCCTGGGGAGATTTGGAGAACTACCCAGATGAAAACTGGGCTAATTCAGTATATGCCACTTGGGCTGTTTCCAGTCATTCCATGTGTTGAAAACAAGAGACTGAACTCTTTCTGAGGATTGAGCATTAGTCCTGGAGGTGTCAAGGCTAAGTATGATTTAATTTCATTCAGCAGCTCATTAAAAAATCTTTTCTTTCTGATTTTGCCTTTAAGTTTTCTCCTCAAGTTTCTATTTATGTTGCTAATTCAGGGGAAACATAGATTAAGGGTTTGCTTCTAATGTTAGATGTACTTGGGTTTGCATTCCATTTCTTTGTAGCTATGTGAACTGGGTGAGTCAAGACCTCCCTGTGTTTCAGTTTTCTGGACTGTAAAATGGTGACAATCAACAGTTTTGTCCTCAGTGGGCTGGTGGGAGGACTAAACCATGTATGAAAAATGTTTAGAATAGCACACCAAAGAGACTGCTCAATACATGATCTGTTATGTTGATGTAAAGATAATATTTTAAAAAATTGGAAGATGATGCTGACAAAATTAAAAATAAAAACATTGAATTCCCATATATTGTCAAATATTTCTAACAATGACTCAGGGATATTGTTTCCTGAGCTACTGACATATTGAATAAGTTAATTTTTGTGTTTTTAAGGAGTGGTGGTGGTACCGTTCTGTGCATTATAGAGGGTTTAGCAGCATTCCTGATCTCTACCAACTAGATGCCAGTATTACCTCTTCTCCTTTCAGTTGTGACAGCCAAAAATGTCTTCAGATATTGCCAAATGTTCATTAGGCAGCAAATACCTCCGGTTGAGGACCACTATTCAAGACTAAGATAATTATAAGATACTTTCTTTAACACTAGGGTCATATAGTTCCCCTTATCTTCCTGAGAACTGTGAAACTGAGTTTTAAAAACTGCCCATGACTTTAGTGGGCTGGATCCCTTTAACATTTAAGCAGATATATTCCTTAGAAATTACATTAATGTTTTTATATTGTTGACAGTGTACCCATTTGAAACAAATGCAATGCTCCAGTGGACTCCTTGAGGTAATTCTGGAGTAGGGAATAATGGTGTATTACATTTGCATGTTATTTCATTTGCTATTTTTCATCACTGAATTCTGCAGGAAGAAGGAAGGAATTTTCATTAACAATAAATGTCATTTTCAATAAATATTCTTAGGGCTCATTAAAGACAAAACATTGAACTACAGAAAATAAATGGCAGAGAAATGATATTCACATAAAATAAATGTGCTAATTGGCAAGAGTGGTTCAAGAGGATTTCTCTACTCTCCAGACATTTTGAGCTTTTCTTTCTATTTCTTTTTTGGCGGTGCAGTGTAAAAAATGGAGTCTTTGAGTCTTTCAATGACATTTTGTTGGATTATAAGACATATTGGTTTTAGATTTGTGATCTGCAAGAATTCCATCTGCACCACTCACTGAGACAGTGCCACTGATGAGGATTCCAAATGGTTGATCCTGTTTACCTGGTTAAAAGAACAAGTTAAACTGAAAGAACAATTTGACTTGATTTGGAGGATTCTGTTAATTATTTTATTTTTCAGAATGGTTTGTGTAGGACAAAAAGTGGTCCCCATTTTGTATATTGGCAGCTATTTTTTTTTTCTTTCTGAATAAACATCCAAGATTTACAAAGAAAGCACTATCAAAGGATCCTCTTAGCAGATGAGTGCTGGAGGTAAATAGAGTAATAAAATCTACAATTCTTTTAAATCAATTACTTTTTGCTTTCATCTCAGTCCAAGTTAATAGTGTCAATGAATTTAATGAGTTGACATTGTGCTGTTTTCTAGATGCTGTGATTCTTTGAGGGAAGGCTCCCATAGGGAATGAGGTACAAGTTTCTGGTTCAACCTTCAGGGACCAATTATGTTGGTTCGGTTGGCAGCTATTGTCATGGCCACTTAAGTGTCAAGGCTTTTGATATCCATTTGTAACCATAACCTTACGTTTAAAATACTACTACTTTCTTTGGCAGCCATCCTAACCTAATTAGGAACTAACGCAGACTTGTACATTTCTTGTAAACATATCAGCCGACCATAAGGATCTGGCCAGGGTTAAAGCATGATTTGAGCTTGATTGAGGGGTTTATCTTTTTCCTCCTTCCTATAATATACTTTCAGGTCTGGATTATGTTCAGCAGGGCTGCTTTTCCTTTCATTTCCCAGTTTTGACATTTTAAATTGATTTACTCTCTTGCTCTCATTTTCTTGCTCTTACTTCTCTCTGGTATGAGTTTTCCCCTTCTCCTTTATTTTACCCTTATTATTACTATTTTGTTGTTACAACTTTATCATTTAAACACTTACAGAAGGCCTACTCTGGCATCTTTCAGATAGGAAGAAACAAGATTTAATAGTGACATCAGAGATGATATTTTTTCAGTGAATTGTGTATTACAATTTGGTTTCTTTTGAACTTAACTTTTGAGAAGAGGGCAACTTCTTTTTCTGCATGGCTCTAGTGGCAGCCTGCCATTCAGATGAGCATACAGAATCAGTTGCAAGCCATAGTGAAATGGGTACTTATGAGTGTGCATGGGTGTACAGTTCACCACAGAGATGAGTCACAGGGGACCATGCATTTTAGATTTTGCATGTCACCAGTCATAAGGACATAATCAACAATTTGGGCTGCAAAAAGTAGCAATAATATTAATAGTTAGTTCTAAGTGTCTATTGTGTGCCAGATTCTATGCCAAATACCTGACATATTCTTCATATAATCTTCACAGCAATTCTATGGAGATGAAAGTCATTTTCATCACTATTTAGAAATGAAATTAAATATGCTTTCATAAATCACACAGTTAGTAATTCTAATTCCAAACCTATTTTATCAACTGCCACATTTGACTATCTTTCCACTAATTTGAATATGTCTTTTTATAATCCTCTAGAAAAAGAGTATGAAAAATTGTACTGAATAAGGTAGAAATGAGTAAACATTGTTTCTGGTAACTGTCTAGCGGGCACAAGAAAAATAGTGTTGAGTATTGGTGTTTTTTATATTTCTTTTTACTCCTTGGGTATACTAACAGGTTGTAGTAAAGATAATGGGTTGATGTGGTTTTTCTTTTAAGTTTGATTCCATTTCATCTGTGAAGCTTGTATCTTCAATCTACTTTTTATACCAATTTTGGAAACAGAAATTCTCTTCAGCACAGAGATGATTATAGCAGGCAAATAATGTCTTTCCCTGTGGCCCTTAGGCCTGGAAATGGGTTTTCTGCTAATGGAAAGTGATAAATAAGTGATGAAGCTAGAATAAGCATACAGTTAATGAACTTTGAATGGTGAATTAGATGGTGTTGCTGTTGGACAAAATATCCTCCAGGCTTTGCTTTTTAAGATAAAAATATTTTATGACTGAATACTTGTTTAGAGACTTGATGTAAAATAAACATAAAAAAGTTAAAATTAGTTTTTTTGTCAAGCGTTGAGATTTACAGGATGAGAATTTCTGGATTTCTGGTACACATACTAGGGATCTCATTTTGAGTGCTGTCTGTGTGGCTCAGGAATGCCTGTGAATATGAGGGACTGGTAGTTGCAAAGAAAGCGGGAGACTAAGGTAAGTATTAAGAGAACAGTGTAGAAAAGGGAAGAATGGAAAAAGGAATGTAGACCTGGAAGGAAGTAAGATTGATGGAATGAAAGGATACCAATTGAAGAAAGCCATCTCACTGTGGGAATAACTAACTGTTGTATCAGGCAGTTGCCAAAGCCGTAGTTTAATTTCTCTAAACATTGTTATGGTAGAATTTACTTGGTCATTGAATAATGTCTTAGTCCATTTATGCTGTTGTAACAAAATAACTGCAAACTGAATAATTTATAAACAATACAAATGTATTTTCCATAGCTCTAGAAGCCGGGAAGTACAAGATCAAGGTGTTGGCAGGGCTGTTCTCTGCTTCCAAGATGGTGCCTTGTTGCTGAACCATTGTGGGAGAGGAATGCTATTTTCTCACATGGCAGAAGGGAAAAAAGGACAAGAGGTGACAAATATTTTGTCCTCAAATAGCAGAAGAGTGAGAGAGCAAAAGAATCTAAGTTAGTTTCTTTCAGCTCTTTTCTGAAGCATTAATTCATTTATGAGGGCAGAACCCTCATTACGTAGTCACCCTTCAAAGGCTACATCTCTTAATACTATTACATTAGGAACTACATTTCAACATGAATTTTGGAGGGGACAGCATAATTCAAACCATAAATAATATCCATGATGGGATAGCAAACCACATGAGGAACCATTCTTTTTTTCTTTCTCTTCCATTACACACAAAAAGGTAACATATATAGTCTTCTGCCCTTTGCTTTTTAAAAAATGAATAGATTTTATCTTTAAGAACAGTTTTAGTTTCACGGCAAAATTGAACAGCAGATACAGAGATTTCTCATGCCCTCATACATGCATGGCCTCCCTCATTATCAACATCGCTTAATGGAATGGTACATTTGTTACAATTGATGAATCTATATTGAGAAATCATTATCACGCAATGTCCATAGCTTACATTAAAGTTTACTCTTGGTGTTGTACATTTTATGGGTATAGACAAATGTATTATGATATGTATCCACCATGATAGTATCATATAGAGTAGTTTCAATGCCCTAAAATTTATTTGAGCTCCACCTACTCATCCCTCCCTCTTCCTAAACCTCTGGCAACCACTGATATTTTTAATGACTCCATAGTTTTGCCTTTTCCAGCATGTTGTACAGTTGTAATCATATATTCAGATTGGCTTTTTTCACTTAGTAATAGGCATTTAAGTTTCCTCCATGTCTTTTAGTGTCTTGATACCTCATTTCTTTTTAACATTGAGTAACAATTTATTGTCCAGATATACCAAAGTTTATCAATTTACCTACTAATGGACATCTTAGTTGCTTCCAAATTTTCTCAATTATGAATATAACTGTTATACATACAACTCCGTGGGTAAAAATCAAGGAACACAATTGCTGGATCATATGGTAAGAGTATGTTTAATTTAGAAAGAAACTGCTGAGCTGTCTTCCAAAGTAGTTGTACCATTTTACTTTCCTATTAGTGATAAATGAACATTCCTATTGCTCCACATTCTTGCCAGCATTTGGTGTTATCAGTGTTCTGGATTTTGGACATTCTAATAGGTGGGTAGTGGTATCTTATTTTAATAGTCATTTTTTTCTGATGACATATTATGGGGAACACATTTTATATGCTAATTTGCCAGCTGTATCTCTTAGTTGGTGAACTTATATTAATATTGTTAACTAATTTTTAAATTGGAATTTTTGTTTTTAATTGTGAGCTCCTTGTATAAGTTGGATAATAGTCCTTTATCAGATATGTACTCCCAGTCTGTGGTTTGTCTTTTCATTCTCTTGATGGTGCTATTTGCAGAGCAGAAATATTTAATGAAGTCCAATGTATTAATTGGTTTTCTTTTATGAATTTGTGTTGTGTCTAAAAAGTCATTGCTAAACTCAAGGTCATCTGGATTTTTCCAATGTTATCTTTTAGAAGGGAGCATTATAGTTTGCATTTTACGTTTAGGTTCATATCCATTTTGAGTTAATTCTTTAAGAAAGCTCTAAGGTCTGTGTCTAGATTTATTACTTCATCTATTTTGCATAAGGATGTCCAGTTTTTTAAATACATATTTTATTTTAAAGATATGGGGTACAATGAACAATTTTCATAATACTATAAGAAAGAGATTAGCAGTAGTGGGAAAACGCTGTGGGGGGTGCGTTTCATCAATCACCTGTTCTCAAACCAGGTGACAGGGTGAGGCCTAAACTTTACCTGTACAGTGACCATTTGTATACCTAACTTTGAATTGTACCCCACATCTTTCAAATTAAAAAAAAAATAAAATAAAGACATGGAGTAAAATTCAGGATTAGGTATACAAGTGGACATCCCACAGGTAAAGTTTGGGCCTCCCTTGCGTCCTCACTTTGCCGGTTTGAGA
The DNA here is from genome assembly GCA_963574415.1 of Tarsius wallacei. Taxonomy (NCBI): domain Eukaryota; kingdom Metazoa; phylum Chordata; class Mammalia; order Primates; family Tarsiidae; genus Tarsius; species Tarsius wallacei. The sequence goes on along the minus strand of CAUYQG010023411.1, from coordinate 932 downwards.
TCAGGTACCCTTACTGATGTTGTGTTCCACTCCCCTCAAGCCTCCCCACCCCAGCAGTATTCTGCTACTTCCAATCCCTTTCTTACAGTATTATGTAAATATTCAGGGTTCACTTATGAGTGAGAACATGTGATACTCTGTTCTATGTTTCTGTGATAGAACACTGAGTATTATTGACTCTAAATCCATCCAAGTTGCTGTAAGTCCATATGTTTGTCCTTCTTTATGGCTGTGTAATATTCCATTGTGTATATGTACCACATTTTTAAATCCAGTTCAGTTTCAATGGGTAGCACAGTTGATTCCATGTTTTTGCTATTGTGAATAGAGCTGCAATAAACAGGTGTGTGCAGGTATCTCTTTTGTAGAATGCTGTGACTTCCTCTGGGTATATTTCCAGGAAGGGGGTTGCTGGGTCATATGGGAGGTCAATTTCTAGTTCTTCCAGAAATCACCACACTGTTTTCCATAGAGTTGAATTAGTTTGCATTCCTACCAGCAGTGTAGAAGCGTTCCATTTCTCCAGTGTAGAAGCGTTCCATATTTCAACAGCGTCTGTTGTTATTTGTTTTATTAATGATGGTCATTTTTACTGAGGTGAGGTGGTATCTCAGTGTGGTTTTGAATTGTATTTCTTTGATGATTAGTGAGGCTGAGCACTTTTTCATGTGTCTGTTAGCTGCCTGTATATCTTCTTTTGAGAAGTGTCCATGTGTGTCTTTTGTCCACTTTTTTTTTTTTTTGAGTTGGCGTCTCACTCTGTCACCCAGACTGGAGTGCAGTGGCCGCTTCCGGCCACCGCAGCCTCGACCTGCTGGGCTCTGGCGATCCTTCCACCTCAGCCTTTCGAGTAGCTGGAACTACAGGTGTGCACTACCACGCCCAGCTAAGTTTTTTGATTTATTGTAGAGATGAGGTTTCGCCTGCCCAGG
>CAUYQG010023409.1:0-12483 GCA_963574415.1 Tarsius wallacei | reverse complement strand
GTGTCATGGTAAAGACCTTTTCAGAATTTTATCAATTTTGCGATCTCTGAGTTTTCTATATCTGGATGTCCAAACCTCTTGCTAGACTTAGGAAGTTTTCTGCTATTATTTTATTAAATAGGTTTTCTATCCATTTTCTTTTCTTTTCTTTTTGCCTTTTGGGACCCCACTAATTCAAATTTTGGGTTGCTATATAGCATCCCATATATCGTATAGGCTTTGTTCATGCCTTCTTATTCATGTTTTCTTAAATTTTTTCTGACTGGGCTATTTCAAAAGACCTGTCTTTGAGTTCTAATTTTTTTCTGCTGCTTGATATAGTCTACTATAGACTAGTGAATGCTAATATTTTCTTTTTTTTTTTTTTTTGAGTTGGAGTCTCACTCTGTCACCCAGACTGGAGTGCAGTGGCCGCTCCTGGCCACTGCAGCCTCGACCTGCTGGGCTCCGCAATCCTTCCGCCTCAGCCTTCTGAGTAGCCAGAATTACAGGCACGCGCTACCACACCCGGCTGATTTTTTTATTTATTGTAGAGATGAGGTCTCGCCAAGTTGCCCAGGCAGGTCTCGAACCCGTGGGTTCAGGCAATCCACTCACCTCAGCCTCCCAAAGCGTGGGATTACAGGCTGAGCCACCAAGCCTGGCTGAATGTTAATATTTTCTATTTCATTCAATAAATTCTTCAGTTCCAGAATTTCTGTTTTTTACTTTATTATGATATCTATATCTCTGCTGAATTTCTCATTTGTATCATGAATTATTTTTCTGACTGAATTGTTTATCTGTTCTCTCTTATATATCACTGAGCTTCTGATCTTCTTCAATATCATTATTCAGAATTCTTTTTCTGGGATTTTACAAATGTCTTGATTGGAATCTGTTGCTGGAAAATTAATGTTTTTCTTTATCTTTTTCTTTTTCTTTTTTTTTTTCTTTTCTGAAGGTGTCATATTTCCTTGGTTTTTCATGTTTCTTGTGTCCTTACATTGGGATTTACACATGTGGTATAATTTTCACCTCTTCTAATTTTTAAAATTTACTTTTATGGGGAGAACTTTTACTTTTTATGGGAGAAGCATCTATGTTGTTGGTTGAGTAGGATACTTTGGCTTTGATTCTGGGTGTGTGCAGTATTGTAGTCTCTGTATAATTTCTTTGACTGTAAACAGCATCATTGGTGTTTGTGATTTCCTCAGTGACTTGTGGTGTGGTTGTTAATGGAATGTGTGGGGATGCCAGGAATGCCATAGCAATGTCACAGGGATGCTAACTGGGTCAGTCCTCATCCTTCAGTGGTGGCAGTGGTAGGCTTAATGTCCCTGTCCTTAGGTCCAGTTAGTATATGCTGGAGCTGGTGTTAGCAGGTCCAGGGGGGTCAGTTCTTAAGCCTCTAGACAGCTTGTTTTGGTAAAGGTAGCGACAGTAATGTTTCAGGAGGGTAGGAAGTTCCTTGGGCCCCTGGCTTATAGGTGTGGTATGGGTAATGGCAGTAGTAGTGGCAGGACAACTCTCAGTCTTCCAAGATGGTGTAGCCAATGGCTGTGATGGGCTGGGTGGCCAGTCCCCATGCACACAAGTGGCACATACTAATGGGTGCCAGATATGATTTTAGTGGTCGGTTTGTTGGTTGTCTCTTAGGAGGAGTGTTCAGGTGTCAGTGGTGATGGATGAGGCTGGGTGATCCACAAGCCCTCATATGATGCGCTCAAGCAGTAAAGTACAGATGAATTAGGTCACACATACTTGTCTTCAGGCCCTCAGTGGTGTGTGCTTGTGCTGACTGTGGTAGACAGGGGCAGGATGCTCTCCATCTTTTCAGTGGAATACATGCTGTGATCTTGCTACTAGAAAGGGCAGCATTGCCTTCAGGGTGGATGTAAATGCACAGTGACTCTGCTACTGGGAATAGTAGGGTTGCTGCCAATGGCTTGTGCTTCATCCCTGGTGCAGCAGCCAGTGGAGGCAGTGGTTACAAGCAGGAGATTCAAGCAGGAGCTCCAGGGATGTAGAGATGCAGAAGGAAGAAGTTGTTGGGTCCCAGGGTGGGATTGCAGTCTTGTGGGGGCGCAGCTCTCAAAATGATGCTGTGCTGTTTCTCTGCACTGAGGGTATGTGGGACCCAGTGTGAACTTCCTTTCTGGAGCAATGTCATTGTGTGGTCTCCAGGTATATCCCTATGTTAGTCTCAGGTCCTGCAAGAGTTTAATGGCTCTCCTGTCATTAGGATTGCAAAAGTCTGTTGTGGGAATGTGCACCACTGAGGATCTTTCACTTGCTCCTTCCTTGTGGAGTCTCTCCAGGTTGTAGAGTCTATTCAGGCTCCCAGCTAAGCAGGTGGCTTCATTTCCCTTTCCTTTCTTGCTTTAGATGTTTCCTCTCACTTCTCAGTTGAACTCCAGCATTCTCTTAGATATCTAGTTGAAGTGTAATTATCTACTTACTATTTTGGTTCTTCTTTGTGTTGGAGTTAATGACCAGATGTCTCTTGAAGCCCTTCAGTAACAAAAGGAAATAGATCTGGTTCTGAGTGAATTACCTGGTGAACTTTTGCTTTCTTATGCTACAGGCAACTGATCTTGCTCCTCTCTTATTTTCGGATATGTTACTCCAAGCAGTCTGTTGTCCTTTGACTGCTTTCTGGTTTTTTCAAATCCCTCCAGATCTTTAAAAAATCAAACTATTTTCAACTTATTTTTCTCCTCAAAACTAAAGTGCATTCACTAAAAACAAAAAAAATCATATTTTCAAACTAGTTGACATATATTTTATTCATTGAAATTTCTCTCTCTCTCTCTCTCCCTTCCTTTTTTTGGGGCAAAATTAGAGAGTTTTTTTTTAAGTCAGAGGAGTCTCACTCTGACCCCCAGACTGAAATTCAGTGGCACATTCACAGCTACCGCAGTCTTGACCTGCTGTGCTCAGGTGGTGCTCCTTCTGCCTCAGTCTTCCGAGCAGCTGGAACTGCAGGCATGTGCCACCATGTCCAGCTAATTTTTTAATTTACTGTGGAGACAAGGTGTCACCATGTTTCCCAGGCTGGTCTCAAAACGCTGGGCTCAGGCAATCCTCTTGCCCATGTCTCCCAAAATTTTGGGATTACAGGTGTGAGAAATTTTGACTTCTAATGTTGAACAACACTTTTTAGGCTGCATAGTACCAATGTTACAATTAATATCAGAAACGTTCCCCCATATGTATTATATGGAGTCTGATATAAAGGTAAATAATTTTAAAGGGTTATCTATAAATTGAATGAAAAATTAACATCAGTTCTGCTTCTCTTCCTCTATGTATACCTATGCCCTTTGTCATGTGACTTTGCATCTCCTCCCATCAAGACGAGAAGTGTATTATCCTGTCTGTTGAATGTGTTTTGGCATTTTTACTTGATTTGTCCAATAGGAGGTAGTGTAGTGACAGTGCTCATTTGCAAGACAAGGCCCCTCTCCCTCATTGAAACTCTTTTCAGCCACTATGTGAGCAACTTGGGATCACCTGATGGAGATTTAGGAACATGTGGCTCTATCAACCAAGTGGATAGTGAACTAACTGTCCTTCGTGTTACTGAGGTCATCCTAGACAAGCCCTCAGCAAGCCAGCAAGCTGCCCACAGGTGCAAGAGTCTGCCCAGATAAAATTAGCTGAGCTAAGACCAGAAATTTCCAGTTAACCTGTAATATCTTTCCTCCCCAGTGGTTGTTGGTGGAGGCTTTGTCAAAGATGAGTTGGTTGAAAAATTGAGGTTTTGCTTCAGAATCTCTGTTCTGTTCCATTGGTCTATATGCCTGTTGTACCAGTACAAGGCTGTTTTGATTACTGAAGCCTTATAATAAGGTTTAAAGTCTGGGAGTATAGTACCTCCCACTTTGTTTCTTTTGCTGAGGATTGTTTTGGCTATTCATGGTTGTTTTTGTTTCCATATGAATTTCTGTATTTTCTTTCAGTTCTGAGAATAATGAAGATGGTAATTTAATGGGTATAGCATTGAATTTGTAGATTGCCTTTGGTAGGGTGGACATATTAACAATGCAGATTCTTCTAATCCATGAGAGTGAAATATTCATCCATTAGTTTGTATCTTTTCTATTTCATTGAGCATTGTTTTGTAGTTTCATTGTAAAGGCTTTCACTTCTCTGGTTAGGAAGATGCCAAAGTATTTCATTTTTTGGTGGCTATTGTTAATAGCATTGTACTTTTTATTTGGTTCTCTGCCTATTTGTTGTTGGTGTATAAAACTGCAACTGTCATTTGGACGTTGATTTTATGCCCTGAGACATTGCCAAAGTCCATAATCAGTGCAAGGGGGTTTTGACAGATTCCTTTGGGTTTTCCAGGTATAGGATCCTATTGTCCACAAAGAGGGATAACTTAACTTCCTCTTTTCCTATATTTATACCCCTGATATCATTCTCTTGTCTGATTGCTCTATCTAGGACTTCCAACACTATGCTGAACAGGAATTGTGAGTCAGCAGCCTTTGTCTTGTTCTGGTTTTCAAGGGAAATGCTTCCAATTTCTGTGCATTTAGTAATATGTTGCCTGTGGGTTTATTTAGATGGCTTTTACTATTTGAGGTGTGCTTCCTCTATACCTAGGTGTTCAAGGGTTTTTATCAAGAAGGGATGCTGAATTTTGTCAAAAGCCTTTTCTGCGTCTAATGACATAATCATGTTGTATTCAATTATATTTATGGTCTTGTGGATGTTAAATCAGCACTACATTCTGGGGATTAAGGCTATGTGGTCATGGAGTATAATTTTTGAGATGTGTTGTTGGATCCAATTTGCTAGAATCTTGTTGAAATTTTTTGCATCTATGTTCATCAAGGATATTGGCCTGTAGTTCTCTTTCTTTGTTGAGTCTTTGCCCTGTTTGTTTATCAGTGTGATGTTAGCTTCATAAAATGATTTGGAGAGAGTTCCCTCTTTCTCAATTGCCTGGAATATTTTCAATAGGATTGGTATCAGTTCCTCCTTGTATGCTTTTTAGAATTCTGCTGGAAAGCCATTTCATCTATGGCTTTTTTGTAGGTGGTTTTCTTATGAAAGAGTCAAGTTTTTAGATTGTGATTCATCTATTTAGGATCTCTATTTCTTCTTGTTTCAACCTTGGGAGGTTTTACGATGTCAGAAAGTCCTCCATTTTGTTTAGGTTTTTAAATTTGTTTTCATACAGGTGTGTATAGTAATCTCTGATAATCTTTTATATTTCTTTGGGTTTGGTTGTGACTTGACCTTTTGCAGTTCTGATTTGTTTATTTGGGTTTTTTCTCTCTTTTTCTTGGTCAATTTGGCTAGGGGTCTGTCAATCTTGTTTATTCTTTCAAAAACCAGCTGTTTTGTCTTGCTGATCTTCTTATAGGATATTTTTATCTTCTATATCATGTATTTGGGCTTTTACTTTGGTGATTTGAATTCTCTGCTGAAGTTAGGGTTTTGATGGTCTTTCCTTTTCAGCTGTCTTAGGTGATTTGTTAGACTGTTGACTTGTGATCTTTTTATTTTGTTGATGTGTGTTTATAGAAATATAAATTCCCCTCTTAGTACTGATTTTATGGCATCCCAGAGGTTTTGGTAGGCTGTGCCTTTGTTTTCAATAATTTTTAAATTTCTGTGCTGACCAAGGAGTTGTTCAGCATTGTACTGTTTAGTGTCAATGACTTTGTATGTTTTGGGGGATTTTGTTGGTGGTGATTTTATTTTTATTCCACTGTGGTTTGAGAAGGTGCATCTTGATCTTATGGAATTTGTGTATGCTTGATTTATGGCCAAGTATGTGTTTGATCTTGGAGTACTTTCCATGTAGTGATGAATAGAATGTACATTATATTTGTTGGGTGGAGTATTCTGTAGGTATCTATTAAGTTCATTTGGTCAAGCATCAAGTTAGGTTTCAGGATCTCCTTATTGATTTTTTTGCCTCAATGATCTGTGAAGGGTTGTTAGTGGAGTATTTAAGTCTCCAGTTATGATAGTGTTAGAGTCAGTATCATTTTTTAGTTTACTTAGCATAAATATTTCTTGTTGATAGGTTGAACCTTCATCATTCTGTAATGTCCTCCCTTGTCTTTTTGCATTTTTGATAGCTTGAAGGTTTTTTTTTTTGTCTGATATTAAAATCGTGACTCCTGTCTTCTTTTGTTTTATGTTTACCTGAAAGTTTGTTATTCATCCTTTAACTTTGAGTCTGTGGGTGTCCTTTGTAGTGAGAGTGTTTCCTGGAGGCCACATATTGTTGGGTTGTGTTTTTTTATCCAGTTGCCATTCTATGCCTTTTCAATGGTACATTTAATTCATTGATGTTCAGGTTGATTAATGAAATGTGAGAGTTTATCCCTGTCATGCAGTTCTTATAAGGCTGTTCTATTTTCCTTTAACTTCTAGGTTGATGTATGTGTGTGTTTGCAATTTTGCAGTCACAAGGTGTGTTGTGTTGATTAATGTTTTCCTGCATTCTTGAGAAGTACATCGTTATTCTTTGTTTTTGTTTTTTTTTAGGGATTGGATGTCTGGGAGGGATTTTAATTCTCCATTGCTGAAGAAGTGGAGTTTGGCTGGGGAGGAAATTTTTGGTCGTAATTGTTTATCACTGAGGACTTTGAAAATTGGACTCCAGTCCCTTTTAGCTTATGGTGTTTCAGCCAAAAAGTCTGCTGCTATTCTAATTGGTCTTCTTCAGTAGGTAGTCTGACCTTTCACTCTCACTGCCTTTAGGAAGTTTTTTCTTTTATACCTACTTTGTGTAGGCAATTACTATGTGTCTATGGGCTCGTCTTCTCATTTGATGTCTTGAGGGTATTCTCTGAATTTCTTGTATTTGGATGGTCGCATCTCTGGTGAGATGGAGAAAGTTTTCTTCAATAACCTCTGGAATACTTGTTCCATGGTGTTCTCCATTTCCCTTTCTTCTTCTGGGATTCGGATCAGGCATCAGCTCAGCCTCTTGATATAATTGCACATCTCTTGGAGTCTTTGTTCTTCCTTTCTGAGTTTTCTTTCTATGTTTTTGATAGATCATGTTAATTCTTCTTTCCATGCTTCTCATCTTGTAATTTATTTCCTGGTTGAAGATTTTTATGGTCAAAATCTCTGTTACAGGTTCTTTCAGTACTGCATCTTGTCTTGCATTTTTATTCTTTCCATCTATTCCCTAATCCCTGTTGTATTCTGGGGCCAATAATTTGTAATTTCCATTGTTTATCCTCTGAAATCTGATTTTTCAGGCATTTCCTCTTTGATTCACTGGATATTACCTGTATTTTACCATTTTTTCCCCCTTATTTGTGACGGATCTCTTTCTTTTCTCTTTCATTCCATTATTCAGTGGCAGTGGGTGGGGCTTTCACTTCTGTTGTTTGCTCAGCCCTCTCTTCTTCCCTGATCAGAGCTTTCAAATTTGTTCTGTTTTGAAACAGGGCTGGATGTGGAAAGATTTGCTGTTTCTTTGAGTGTAGAATAAGGTGGAGGGTGGGAAGCTAGGATTCATAAACTACTTGCAAGTTACAATATTCCCTGACTGGGGTATGGACATCCTGAGACACATGCCCTACCACTATTCTATTGGTATGTGTGTGTACCCAATGCCCCTCCCCTGAGTCCAAGATAATGTAACCATAATGAAAAGAACAGAGCAAAGTAGAATAAAATAAAATGGACAAAAATATTTTTAAAAAATAAACCACAGAAAAACAAAAACAAAAACAAAAAACAAAAAGGACATAATAAAAATACAAAAACAAAAAGCAAAACAGAAAAAAACACAAAGTAACACACACAAAAACAGAAAATAGGAAACTGGAACACACACACACACACCATACACACGTACACACTCATGCACACACACACACAACAAAAAACAAAAGAGGGAGAAGAAAAAAATGGGGGTGAAAATGCAAGTCGAGGCCTAACAAAAACATTCATACACATACTAAACCAAAACAAAAGAAGAACAAAAAAAAAAGAGGGGATGCAAATTGAACCCTCACACATTCACACACACACTACACCAAATCAAAAGAAGAATCAAAAAGAAAAAAAAAATTTAAATTTGGGCACTAATGACCCCCTTGTGGCAGGTTCTGCAATAATTCCTCTCAGTTGCCTGCAGGTATGCTCATCTGCCAACTCCTGTGGGACTGCAGCCTCCTTAAAATCTCCTTGGTGCTCCTTGGTGCTCAGCCCAGCGGAGGAGGAGGGGGCAGTGGGGGTATGTGAGGTGTCAGTCCTCCTCTCCCGCTCTCACAAGATCAGGGGGTTCCCCTCTGGTGGGGAGGTGCAGGATTGTCTCCTCCCCAGTTCCTTGCAGTGGGTGCCCCAGCCAGGCTTTCCCCACAGTAGAGTTGTCACGGCTATCTTCCAGGCCCCACCTGGGTTCATCTTTCTCAGTCATGCCCCAGTTGTGTGGGTCTGATGTTCAGAGGATTGCTGGGAAGGAAGGGGTGGGGTCAGCCCAGGACTCACTGCTGATCTCTTGGGTGGTCTTCCTTGTCCTTATCTAGTCATACCCTTTGTCCTGTGGCTGGATCAGGGTAGGAGGTGGGGCGCCTGAGATTCCACACTTATCCTCTGAAGTTTGTGCTTTCTGGATATTCCCTCGGGGTCATGATCAACCCTAGAGTAGTCAACCTTCTGGTCACAGAGAGTGGATCGTTGAGTAAGCCAGAGCACTTCCTGCCTAGTTTTCAAGATGGTGTTTTGTCTTCTCCAGTGGAACTCTGCATCTGACTCCCTCTCTGCACTCCCTCCATGGCTCTTGCTGCCAGTGTCCGGCCTAATGTTGGAGTGGTAGGGCAGTCTGGAAACTACAATCACTCCCAATAGCTGCTTCCCAGGAAAAGTTTTGTTGATTTTTAAATATGGCATTCAGTTTCTGCACCTTGGGAAACAATAGGGTCCAAGCAGAGCAGCTGCAGCACCAGTCACTTCACCAGGAAAGTATTGGCCACTTGCTCTTGAGTCCCCACTCAGTCAGCCACTCAAATGCCCACTTACAGACAGACACGCTTTTAAATTAATCTACACACATTAGTCATTCACTCATATGGGGACCTGCACTGTACTTGCTCCACCATCATCTTTCCTCTTCCTCCAAAAGAATGGACTTTAATCAATGTTCTGCCACAATTCTGTTGTGTGGTGGTACAAAAATGATAGATACACAGAACTTTATACACCATTTACTACAACTTTTCTAGAGATAAGCTGACACAGAGGGGATAAGTGAAGAACACACATATACACCAAGATTAGAATCCAATTCCCCTCGGCAGGTCTGGGCTTCTTTCTGTTGTAGGAGAGACAGAGATCACCTCCACCCCACTTTTAATTCTTAGTGAGCTCTTCAGCTGGATATGGAGACCAAGTACACCAATGAGAAACAAGTATACAAATTGCATTAGTTTTACATGTACACGGGGAACTTCACAAGTGTAATCTGAAGAAGTGACTAAAACAAGATGCTGTCATAGTTTTTTAAACAAAGAACAATAAATTTAAATAAAATGACAGGACAAAGAAAAGCCGGCTAGGAGCAGTAAATATTCTAGGGGAATCACTAGGAGATATATGAGAGAGGAGTGTAAAACAGGTGAAAAATAAGAATGACTTTATTAAGGATATTTATTCAGGTCTATTGCAGCCTTCAATTACAAGCCTCTAGTGGTAAGGACTATTTTCTATCCATAGTTTGGTGAGCATACCCTTCCCAGAGGAATCTTTATGGCTTGCTGCATGCAAGAAGAGACATGTCAGTTCATCTTTTCTGAAACAACAACTTCTCCAATGTTTTCCACTCAAAATAATCAATATACCAATTTGGCATATTTGGGGTATGTCCTTCACTCCTTCATTCAAGAATGTCACTGTCTCTTAAAATGATACATGTTTTCTCTATGTCTCTGTTTCCTCATTTATAAAATGAATACAATGGATATGAATGTCTGTGAGATTCACAACAGTTGCAGAATTATCTGCATTTGTTCACTTTGTGTCACTAAATGTACATTTTGTAGCATCAATAGCTCATACAGTTAAGAATACAGAGATCTGTAAAGCAACGTGAAGAAATTTAGATGGTACTAAAAGTTAAGAGTCAGGACACATTTTATTTCTGACAGGCTTTTGTTCTTTTTGGCAGATCCACCCAATTTCTGAATCACATTTCTCAGAATACGTATATTTGTATGAAATGTAAGCACAATGGTTTTCTTCAGCTTCACCTTTAATTTTTAATCTGTGGAGCAAAAGAAAACATTCTTTTAGTGATTAGAATTTTCTCATAATTGTGCTCATGTAGTCACTGTTTTCTAGGACTTTCAGAAAAGAGTGAAATGCTAAATTATTAAGCATAGTAAGCACACAGTCACAAATATAACAGTATGAATTTTTAAGAGAAAGCTCATATAGACGTCTGGAACTTTCAAGTTCAAGTTCATCTTCACTGGAAAAAAATCCTTCTAACAAGAAACATCATAATGATAATTTTTTTAAAAAAGAAAAGCTTTGCAAATGGGATTAAATCTTATTCTACTACTAACAGGTCATATGAAGAGTTATTTATTTATTTATTTTGAGAAAGCTTGAAGAATACAGAAAAGCTCTCAAGTGTGAGAGGGCCTGAAAGAGGGTTGCCCATGAAGAGCTTCTTAACTTCACTGAGCCTCTGTTGGTTTTTTGGATTTTTTTTTTTTTTTTACTATATCACATGTTCTCACTCATGTCACTCATAAGTGAACTTTGAACAATTATCGTAATACTATAAGATAAGGATTGTCAGCAGTGGGAAATTACCAGGGGGTAGGAGGGCAGTATTGGCAGTAGTGCGATTCTGCCGGGCGTGGAAGAATGCCTCATTAACAAGGGTAGCCCTGCATAATGAACATTTGTATACTTAACCCTAAATTTTACCCCACATCTTTAAAATAAAAATTAAAAAAAATAAAAATAAATAATAAATGATATATATTACATATATATTACATAAATGATATATATAATATATATATATATTACAGTCACCTAATATCTGGAGGTGGAATTGAGATGATACATATGAAAGTGAGACAATGCCTAAATAAATTCTGTACTCACTAAGCATGATAAATACTTAGAGGCATGCTGGATACGCAGGGTCTATAGAGTTTAGATGCAGTGAGGAACAGAGACTCAGTTCATGGGTTTTGTAACCAGAGGTTCCTTTTTTTTTTTTTTTGAGTTGGAGTCTCACTCTGTCGTCCAGACTGGAGTGCAGTGGCCGCTCCCGGCCACCGCAGCCTCGACCTGCTGGGCTCCGGCGATCCTTCCGCCTCAGCCTTCCAAGGAGCTGGAACTACAGGCGCGCGCTACCACGCCCGGCTAATTTTTTGATTTATTGTAGAGATGAGATCTTGCTTGCCCAGGCGGGTCTCGAACCCGTGGGCTCAGGCAATCCACTCACCTCAGCCTCCCAAAGGCGCGGGATTACAGGCTGAGCACCGAGCCCGGCTAGTTATATTTTTTCTAATGACAAAACAAAATATGGAAAACGAAAAGAACAACTGTTATTACTGACTAACTAGCGTTATGACTTTTAAATTTCACACTATTCAGGGTAGGGTTTTAGAGTGTGCACATAAGCACACAGATACACACACACACAAATACCTCATATATACATATTCACTTAGTATAAAGCTTATATGGTTTTTATGGAACATTGATTCAATATTAATCATACAAGGTGCCATCCCTAGGCACTAGGGGAGATAGACAATTCGGAATTAAATGTATTATTAAAAATACTCAGCCGGGCTTGGTGGCTCAGCCTGTAATCCCGCGCTTTGGGAGGGTGAGGTGAGTGGATTGCCTGAGCCCAACGGTTCGAGACCCGCCTGGGCAACTTGATGAGACCTCATCTCTACAATAAATCAAAAATTAGCCGGGGGTGGTAGCGCATGCCTGTAATTCCAGCTACTCAGAAGGCTGAGGCGGAAGGATCGCCGGAGCCCAGCAGATCGAGGCTGTGGTGGCCGGAAGCGGCCACTGCCCTCCAGTCTGGGTGACAGAGTGAGACTCAAACTCAAAAAAAAACAAAAACAAATCAAAAACACACAAAAAAATTACCCAGGCATGGTGGCATGTGCCTGTAGTCCCAGCTGCTTGGAAGGCTGAGGTGGAAGGATCACCTGAACCTGGCAGGTCGAGACTGTGGTGGCCTGGAGCATGCCACTGTCCTCCAGCCTGGGTGACAGAGTGAGACTCCAACTAAAAAAAAAAAAAACTACAAACTTGGAGGCCGTGGGTGATGGCTCATGCCTGTAATCTCAACACTGGGAGGCTGAGGCAGGAGGATTACTTGAGCCCAGGAGCTCGAGACTAACCTAGGCAATATATCAAGACCTCATCTCTACAAATAAATTAATAAATAAAATCGTAATAATAAAATAATCAACAAATCCACACCTGGACACATCAATATCATTTTGTTTTTTAGTTGGAGACTCA
>CAUYQG010023406.1:0-13951 GCA_963574415.1 Tarsius wallacei | reverse complement strand
ATAAAAAAGTGTAGCCGGGCTCGGTGGCTCAGCCTGTAATCCCGCGCCTTTGGGAGGCTGAGGTGAGTGGATTGCCTGAGTCCGCAGGTTCGAGACCCGCCTGGGCAAGCAAGACCTCATCTCTACAATAAATCAAAAAATTAGCCGGCGTGGTAGCGCGCGCCTGTAGTTCCAGCTACTTGGAAGGCTGAGGCGGAAGGATCGCGGAGCCCAGCAGGTCGAGGCTGCGGTGACCGGGAGCGGCCACTGCACTCCAGTCTGGGTGACAGAGTGAGACTCCAACTCAAAAAAAAAAATAAAAATAAAAATAAAATAAAAATAAAAAAGTGGTAGTCCAGGTGAAGGTGAGATGTGCAAGGTAGAAACGGACAAGAGAAAACTTTCTGGAGTGAAGCAACTATTCTATAACTTCTTGTGGTCATTGTTTACATGATGTATACAATTGTAAATACTCAAAAAAAGTAAGATCTGTGTATTTTTATATGTAAATTATACTTTAATACATAAGAATAATATATAATAGTATAAGAAATATTTAAAATACATTAAGAAATATATGTTAAAAATTAGTTGCATTCAGTCCATATACAGTATATAAACTATAAAAATAATGATGGTAAGAAAGAAATTATGCACAATAGCTAAAATGTGCACATTAAATGTGTCATTTAAGCTACACAATTTTAGACCACGTTTTGGCTAATCCTCAATTTCTGTTTTTGGTCATCTTTTTACTACTTGTCTGCAGAAGAAAATTACAAAATGAGTGAACTGATTTCAATATAAACATTATATTGAAATATATATAACTTTGTCATTTCAAGTACTTATAAATATCATATAAATGGAATTATACAGCAAGTAACCCTTGGAGACTGGCTTTTTTTACTCATATATATATATATATATATAGAGAGAGAGAGAGAGAGAGAGGGAGAGAGAGAGAGAGAATTTTCATGACAAAAACATTTACTGCTGACAAGCAGTACATAATGGTATTTCTTGTAATTAATTTTCTTTCTACCTATTATTAAATCATTCCTTATGCTTAAGCTAAAGTTCATCTTTGAAATTTGCAGAATGAAGACAAAAGTACAAATGAAGGCTTCCAACTCATAACCTATTCCTTTCTCCTCCCATCTCAAAAACTGTTTTCCTCTGAGAAGACAATTGTGTTTATTTGTATTAGAGCTGCAGAGTCAATCACAATCTTTCCATTCATTTTTCATCTTGATATAATAGAGTTTTTGTTTCAGTAACATACAGGTTTCACAAAATATGAAGTAGTACTTCCACTTGATCATATTTTTTTTCTCATTTGGGAGTGACTTTCAGAGGATAAATATATAGAAATCTCTTCATCTGTCATCCTAAATATAGATTATAAATCTAGATTTATACATATTCTCTCATCCTTAACAGATTTGAACAATTTTACTTTATCTTTTGGAAACTCGTGGTCATCTTCATGCAAAGTGTTTATTTTGCTGTTCAGCGATATCTATTAGAAGTCACAATGTCTTTGAAAGTCACACAGTCCTAAGTTCAAAAGCAAAATATAAACCCACTTTGTGGGGTTGTGAAAATTAATCAGATAAACAACATTGTGAAAGCATTTGATGGGTAGTTGGTACTCAAGAAGCCATTGTTACTGTCCCTATTATTATATTTATTATTTCCATTTAGTAACACAATACAACCCTTAGGGATTTTTGGCACTACATTCAGTTAGCTGTTCTTAGAGGGGTAATTTGTTGATAATGATGATACTTTTTTTCTGTTTCCTATAATTTCTCAGTATTTTAATTTCTAACAGCACAGCATAATGGTTATTAAGAATGAAAACTCTGGAACTAGGTTTTCTGGCTTCTAATTATGGCTTTGATCATTAACTGGGCTTTTTTTTTACTTTGAACACAATATTTAACCTCTCTGCTTCAGATCCTTCAAGGGTAAGTTCATTATAGTCATAGTATTTATTTCTTATCTTGTTTTAAGGATGAAGTTAGGTATGTAGCACATTTGAAACAGTGTCCAGAGCAGAATAAATATTGTATCTGGTATTAGTTATTATAAGAGTTGTGATCTCCTGTTGCCTCTAATATGCTTTTCCAAACAATAATATGCAGACTTAATTTAACATTTAATTTTAAGCTGCTCTCGGTCCTCTAGGTAGCTCTAGAAATTTTCTGGAGGAAATGTGCATAAATTTGGCAGAAGCCTATTTAAAAATCTTTCCCATTTATTTATAGATTTGGGATGATAAAACCTACCAATAGTATGGTTTCTAAAAACGTGGGAATATGATTGATGATTTACAAGGCAATGCTTCCAAAATAGGCTAGACAGAAATATCTGGTATGCCCCAAACCATGAAATTATTCCATATGGCTGTATCTTGGCCTTTGTACAAAAAAGAAAGTAATAGAGTTATCTTGTTAACCAATCTATTCAGTAAAATACCATGGGATTTCCTTGAAAAGGGAAGAAAAGCTATAGATAATTTCTATGTTTGCCTTTTTTATTCAAATAATTTATCACTATTTTTTGTATAATTGACACTAAAGGTAATATCCTCTCTACTGCTTCTGCAGCTGTATTAGTTGGCTGTGGTGGGAGTGGGAATATATTAGTATTTATGATTTATTTGTCTACAGTTGAGTAGATAGAGGGCCAATGGAATGAGCTTAAATCAATAATGAAGAATCATCTCTCCCTGCCATTTCAATCAACATCAAATATACTTTTATGGACATCATTGAATTTGGAGTCCTTTTTACCAATAGGATCTAATCTTTGGTTATAGGGTATATTTATTCTTGTTTATGATTAAATTCTACCATAACTTATTGTTTGACTAGTATTCCTTATAAGTTTTGTTTGTTAATTGTATCCCTGCTTTCTTGTGTGACATTTCACCAAATTTGAAAATGCGTTGCTCTACCTGTGCAAACTCTTTATATCTCTGTGTCAGCAAGTATTACAATTTATTGAGGATGTAGTAGTAAAAAAAAGCATTTTCTCCTTCAAATATGACATGTGGTGTATTACCTACATGTGCAGTATTGTCAGGGGTGTAGTTTTTGACCTTCAATGCATTACTTGCTTGACTGAGTTTGGGTCTGTTTATCACCGATGACATATTTCTCTCAAGGAACGTATCATTTATCTTGTTGCTGTTTTAAAACAGTAAATGGTGAGATGGACCTGGAGTTTTCCAGCAATTTGTGAAAGAAACTGAAGAATCTACTACAATTTCCATTCCATCACAGCAAAGATGACCTTTATAGGGAATTTCCAATGTGTGTGAATAAACACTATCCCAGCATTCAAACAGGTATGTCAAGGACTTTGCGCATACAAAGTACCTAGCTTACTAGTTGTGCCTCATGCTAATAAAATGCAATGATAATGAACAAATTATATTTCTTTATTTCTTCTTATTTATTTATTTTTAATATTTTATTTTAAAGATGTGAGGTACAATTCAGGATTAGGTATACAAGTGAACATCATAGAGGTAAAGTTTGGACCTCCCTTTGGTCCCTACTTTGCCTGGTTTTCAATCAGGTACCCATATTGGTTTTGTGTCTCACACCCCCTCCAGCCCCAAATCCCAGCAGTATCCTGCTAATACCAATCCCTTTCTTTTCATATTTTTATTCTTTATTTTAAAGATGTGGTATACAATTCAGGGTTAGGTATACAAATGTTCATTATGTAGGTACCCTTGTTGATGAAGTGTGACACCCCTCCTCTGGCAGTTTCTCACTACTGCCAATCCCACCCCCTCTCCCCTGGCAGTTTCCCACTACTTTCAATCCCTTTCTTAGAATATTATGATAATTTTTCAAGGTCCAAGAGAGAGATGAAACTCTCCCCAAATCATTTTATGAAGCATTGATACCCAAACTGGGTAAAGATTCAACAAAAAAGGAGAACTACAGGCCAATATCCTTGATGAATATAGATGCTAAAATTCTCAACAAGATTCTAGCAAACAGGTTCCAATAACAAATCTCAAAAATTATCCACCATGCCCAAGTAGGCTTCGTTCCTGAGATGCAAGCCTGGTTCAACATCCTCAAGACCATAAATGTAGTTAAATACATCAACAGATATAAACACAAAACCCACATGATTATATCATTAAAAGAGGAAAAAGTTTTTGATAAAATCTAGGACCCCTTCTTGATAAAAACCCTCAGACATCTAGGCATCGATGAAACATACCTCAAAATAGTAAGAGTCAGATATGAAAAACCCACAGTCAACATACTGCTAAACAGACAGAAATTATATTTCAAACCAAAAAAAAAGCCTTTTTGTGGATAGGAAGCTCTTTTTATTATATTACACAAGTAGGAGATCATATCTATATCCTTATTCCTATAGGAAGTCAATATACTTATATCTTAATAATATTGTCAAGATCATTTAAAAATGTAAATAAATTATAATGGGCTTGATTCAAAGCATGCTACACTTATATTTCCTTTTTTCTGATAAAATGTAAATATTGGCCAGGCACGGTGGCTTAGCCTGTAATTCCAGCACTTTGGGAGGCTAAGGCAAGAGGATTGCCTGAGCCTGGGGTTTCGAGACCAGCCTGGGCAACTTGGTGAAACCTCATCTCTACAATAAATCGCA
This sequence comes from Tarsius wallacei, assembly GCA_963574415.1. Taxonomy (NCBI): domain Eukaryota; kingdom Metazoa; phylum Chordata; class Mammalia; order Primates; family Tarsiidae; genus Tarsius; species Tarsius wallacei. The sequence continues at coordinate 9,301 of CAUYQG010023406.1, read as the reverse complement.
AAAACTAGCCAGTTGTGGTGACATGCATCTGTAGTTCCAGCTACTTGGAAGGCTGAGGCAGAAGGATCGCTTAAGCCCAGCAGGTCGAGGTTGCAGTGGCTGTGAATTTGCCACTGCACTCTGGCCTGGGAACCAAGAGTGAGACTCCAACTCAAAAAAAAAAGTAAATATTCACTTTTTTATTATTTGTCAATTCAGGCCTACAAAATTGAATTCAGTTTTGAGAAAAAAAATTGCTCAGTTCCTACCACTCCACCATTCTTTTCACTATTCTCCATGCAATACATAACAGCTGCCTTATGGCTTATGATCATTTTTTTCTGTATGTTGCAGTTTAAATCATTGGTAATTTTCCATAGCCTTCACTTTTTCTGATGGATGGGAAGGGTTGATTACGAAACAATGGTGACAAGATTATTTCTTCCTGTTTTACAACAGTCAATTCTGCTTTATGTTTTTCCCCTGTAATAGAGTACCAGAGATTGATTCTTTCATTCTTTACTTAAAGAAACATATATTCATAATTCACTATGTTTCAGTGATATCATAGACAATTTAAATCTTCAGCTTATTCAAAATATTGACTTGAACCATCTCTCCTGAAAAACATTGTTTAAAAGGTTAAGACTGCAGGTATCAATTAGTTAAACTGCCTCTTTTGTAACTTATGTTTCATTGGGCTTTTTTGTTTGTTTCATTTTGTTTACACATAGGACTCAGTAGGAATTGTAAAATTTTACAAAATACTTATATTCGTTTAAATAGCATTCTTTCTATACTTGTGATATGGAAATCAAAAAAAAAAAAAAAAAAAAAAACCGCACAAATGCCAGGTGCAGTGGCTGATGCCTGTAATTCCTCCTTTGGAAGGCCAAGTAAGAAAATTTCTTGACCCCAGGAGTTCAAGACCAGCCTAGGCAACATAGCAAGACCTTGCCTCTAGAGAAATAAAAAACAATTAGCTTGGCATGGTGGCATGTATCTGTAGTCTTAGTTACTTGGGAAACTGAGTTGAGAGGATTGCCTGAGCCCAGGAGGTTCATACTGTGGTGAGCCGTAATCATGCCACCACACTCAAGGTGGGTGACAGAGCAAGACCCCAACTCAAAACAAAATAAATCAAAACAAAAAGAAAATTCACAGCTGCCTCTTTCTTCAGATAAGACTGTCCCAAAATGTGGCACCATACATTATTGTTTTAGAAACAGTTTAGTATTAAACAAAACGATCTCTACAAGGACCCTCCAGTGGAAACAATTTTGTAATCATAGGTTTGCAGCTGTCATAATTGAAGTCCAAATTGCATTCACAATCTACTACAGTAATTTTATGTGTGAACACATAATTTTCTTCACTCATTCTGTAACTTCATATGAAGACAAAAAATCATTCTTCTCTTACTCCATTTTTCAGGTTAATTTGCTTTCCCAATTAAATATCTTAAAATATGGAACATTTTCTTCAATGCTACTTGAAATCTATAATATTCATATCTTTCTTCTCTATAAAGACTCAATGTCCAAGAATTATTTAATAAATAATAGATTTATTTCAAACCTATTATTTTACTAAAACCATTCTTTCCTAATTCATTAGTGATCACCCCTGAAAATCCAGTGACCTTTACACTCATATCCTATCTGTGTCAACTTTGGTGATATGCATTCTTTTACAGATAGTTATTGAGCAACAACTATATGTCAGGCTCTATATTAGAATTAAATCAAAGAACAAAACCTATGAAAATTTATATTCTCATAGTGCTATTATTCTAGCATGTGCATTTGGTTATGGTTATGGTGGTACTCCATATGGTGATGAATACTCCAAATTTGTTCTACTCACTTCTGACTTCATTTCTATGACTTACTATCATCTTTCCAAGTTTTGCTAATCTAAAAGATAGGCAACTTTTTTTTTTCATTTTGTCCAACAAACCTTTATTGTGGCTGGGCACAGTGACTTATGTCTCAAATCCCAGCACTTTGGGAAGTCAAGGCAGGAGCATCACTTGATGCTATAAGCTCACGACCAGCATGTCCAGCATGCTTTTTTACTACATTTATATTTTTTTCATCTATCTCTAAATAATAGAAAAAAGCCACACATAATAGTGCACACCTGTAAACCTCAGCTACTCTAGAGGTTGAGAAGGGAGGACTGATTGATTCCAGAAGACTGAGACTGCAATGAGTTATGATTGCACCACTGTACTGCAGCCTGGGTGACAGAGTAGAACTGCCTATTAAAAAATAAAAATAGGGGACCCATGAGTATCATGTGCTTTTGCTTCAGTTTTTCTGTCGTCTTGTGAAGTGCAAGTCTTGGGAGTCTGTAGGGAGGATGACAGGACACCTGGAAACTGGGAGGGGCTGTTGACATTCAAGGGTGTGGCCTTGAGAATTCTCTCAAGAAGAGTGGGTATTCCTGGACACCACTCAGAGGATATTGTACAGAAACCTGGTTTTTCTAGGCCTTTCTGTATTCAAGCCAAACCTCATCACGTGTCTGGAGCAAAGGAAAGAGCACTGAGATGTGAAGAGAATACAGCCTGTTAGGCAAACCTCCAGGACTCCTTAATTTGCTCCAGACAGGTGATCAGATCCAGTGCAGAAACAGTAAGGCCTGTTTTATTACAAAAAAGCAACATGACTCTTGCTGGGATTCTCCTATTAAAATCTTAGTACTGTGCTCATAAAAGAGTACACTAAAAAAGATTCTAAAAATTAATCTCCAAGCGGCTTCCGGGTCAAGATGGTAACAACACAGGTGGAACTGTGAGATTCTCCGAATGTGAGTTCCCAAAAGAGACTCTTGCTTCCCTTCCCCCACCCACTCATCCACAGCCAGACACATCAGTCTGAGGTCCAGGGACCCTCGGTCCCACGAAGGGCTGGCTACTGCGTCCCTGGTTGCTCCCCCGCTGGTAGGAAATCTTGGGTCTCAGCTCCCTCCCTGGCTACAACATACCCAGACCCAGCCTCTGATCACCCAGGGAGGCTCTGGCCACCCGCCCATCAGAGAAGCTGATTCCATCTCTGACTGAAATACACTGGGAACAGTCCAGGGCCACTTTTGTTGGAGCTTGGGAGCTGGAGCTCTGAATCCCAGAGTTCTAACCCCAGATAGAGCACCAGCCAGCGGTGCGCCTTGGACTCAAAGAGCGGAGAGGAAGGATCCGCGAGGGTGAAACTATCACCTCGGCCATTGCTCCAGGCAGAGACTTGCGTTGCCCTGCCCACCTACAAGCAGGCTCCACCTCGGTTCCCAAGGAAACGTCACTAAACAGAAGACAAAGCCACTCCCCTGGGAACTATGTAACAGCCGTCTCAGATTACAGCTCAGAAGAAGAAACGCAAGCCTCAGTAAATGGAGCTCTCCACATTGAAAATAAGGGGAGATGCTAAAGAGCAGAGATGAAAAGATTTTAGACACTTAGGAAAGACCCCAGAGCTAGTCTGGTTTTTTACTTTGACTTCTGATTTTATCACTTTGACTGTTTGTTTTGCTCACTTCTCTTAGCTTATTGACTTAAAGTATCTGTTTGTATTAGGCAAAACACATCAAAAGACATGATTTTTTTTTTTTTTTGGTCTGCCTTTGTATAGCAACAAGTACTCTTTAGGGAATTGTCTATACTCACTTCTCACTGGCCTTGTGTCTCTTTTTCACCTCTTAGTTAGTATGTATGGCTGTCCTCCCTTTCACTCTTCTCTCTTTCTAACTTCCCTATTGAACCCCCCTTCCTCCATTACTTCATTCTTTTGTCCCTCCTTTTGTTCCAGGTACCAAACAGACATTCTGCTGCACAGAAAGATTGTAAGATCGTGGGAAAAAGGCTCCATTGGGCTCATACACCAACAGGTGGATGCAGCCAGAGGACTCTCATAAGGAAAAACAGGATATTGCACAAGTGAAGCAAGAGCAACCCCACCATCCCAGAAAAACAGAATTAAAGAAGGGGAAGGAATGGAGGAGAGAGAGAAAAATCTACACAAATGAAGAAAAACCAAAAGAAGAATATGGGTCTCTCACAGACACCTGGGAAGACAGACACTGAGAAAACTGACTTTGGAATGCAAACAATGAAGATCCTCCAAAATGACTGGTTTCAAACTACAAATCTAGATATCAATACAATAATAGAGAGATTAACAGAATGGAGGAGAGTCAAGAAGAAACTAGAAAGGAGCTGATAACTGAGATAAAAACAATAAAGAATACTGTGAATGAAATAAATAACAGAATGACAAGCATGGAAAGCAGAATTAGCCAAGCAGAAGAAAGAATCTCAGAGCTTGAAGACCAAAATATAGAACTAATCCAAACTGTCAAAAACACAGATAGCAAGCTGAAAAAGGCAGAACAAAACCTTCAAGAGATGAGCGACTACTTCAAGACACCGAACCTCAGGGTGATTGGACTCCCTGAAGCAGAAAGAGAGACAGAGTCCACACTGGAACAAGCCTTTCAAGAGATAATTCAAGAAAACTTCCCCCATCTAACCAGGGATGCAAAAATTCGAACACAACAGATTCAGAGAACCCCTGCAAGACAACAAATGTGGACACCAACTCCTAGACACATAATAATTCACCTAAACAAAGTAGGTATAAAAGAAAAAATCCTAAAGGCAGCAAGAGAAAAGGGCCAGATCACCTACCATGGAAGACCAATTAGAGTAGCAGCAGATTTATCTACAGAAACCTTGCAGGCTAGGAGAGCTTGGATATCTGGGAAAGATTTTAATTCTCTCTCACTGATGAAGTTTAACGTGGCTGGGTAGGTTATCCTTGGTTGAAATTGTTTGTCTTTTAGGACTTTGAAGATAGGGCTCCAAGCTCTCCTAGCCTGCAGGGTTTCTGTAGATAAGTCTGCTGCTACTCTAATTGGTCTTCCATGGTAGGTGATCTGGCCTTTTTCTCTTGCTACCTTTAGGATTTTTTCTTTTATACCTAATTTGTTTAGGTGAATTATTATGTGTCTAGGAGTTGATCTCCGCATTTGTTGTCTTGCAGGGCTTCTCTGAATCTTTTGTGTTTGAATTTTTGTATCCCTGGTTAGATGGGGAAGTTTTCTTGAATTATCTCATGAGAGGCTTGTTCCAGTGTGGACTCTCTCTTTCTGCTTCAGGGAGACCAATCACCCTGAGGTTCGGTCTCTTGAAGTAGTCGCTCATCTCTTGAAGGTTTTGTTCTGCCTTTTTGAGCTTGCTTTCTGTGTTTTTGACCATTTGGATTAGTTCTATATTTTGATCTTCAAGCTCTAGATTCTTTCTTCTGCTTGGGTAATTCTGCTTTCCATTCTTTTCATTCTGTTATTTATTTCACTCACAGTATTCTTTATTGCTGTTATCTCAGTTATCAGCTCCTTCCTAGTTTCCTCTTGACTCTCTTCCATTCTTTTTAATCTCTCCATTATTGTCTTGATATCTAGTTTGAAACCAGTCATTTTGGGGGCTCTTCATTGTTTGCATTCTGAAGTCAGTTTTCTCGGTGTCTGCCTTCCCAGGGATCTGGGAGAGACTCATATTCTTCTTTTGGTTTTTCTTCATTTGTGTAGATTTCTCTCTCTCTCCTCCTTTCCTTCCCCTTCTTTAATTCTGTTTTTCAGGGAGGGTGGGGTTGCTTTTGCTTTACTTATGCAATCTCCTGTTCTTCCTTATGAGAGTCCTCTGGCTGCATCCACCTGTCAGTGTATGAGCCCAATGGAGCCTATTTCCCACTGTCTTACAATCTTTCTGTGCAGCAGAATGTAGGTTTGGTACATTAAGAAATGGAGCAGGAAGGTTGCTAGTCGACCAGACTTGGGGACATCTGATCAGCACCAATGTAGAAGCCCCTGGAGACTTCACGGGAAAGCGCTGATGGCTTGTACTGTTTATTCTTAGCAAAGGAAGACAAGATGTCAGCTCGGTAGGGCTGTCTTCAGAGGGCGGCTGCTCTCTCTCGATTTTTAAAATATTGTTCTTTACTGAGTCAATTAAAGTACTATGGTAATAAAATAAGATTACATTGGCTAATTATGGAAGACTTGACTACATTGTGCCTTATGAAAAAGGGGTTTAATATTATTCACATAGTAAGAAGTCCAGAGACAGGCAGTTCAGTGCTGATATATAGAATCTACCTTGCCATTTTGGACACAAGTTCCACTCTGATTTTCTAATTGTTTTCATGTGGCTTTTTATATCACGCGAGTCACTTTCTAGATTGCCAGATGAATGCTTTATTTTCAACATATCATCTATATTTTAGGCAGAAAAGAAATGAAAAAGGACAGAAAACATATGCTTTCTGAGTCTTCTTTCTTATAAAAGTTTTCCTAGAAGCTTTACCTAACAATGACTTCCACTTATATCTCATTGCCCAAAGTAGTGTCACATTTGTTTCCCAGTTAGCTGAACATTGGCTTTCCTCAACTGGCCCTTTCATTTTATTTTCTCTCCTATTTTCTATTTATTTTATTTTCTTTCTATTTTCTGGGAAATTTTCTGATCTCTAATTTTATTTCTTCAACATGCTGTTAATTTTTTCTAATTATATCTGTCACATTTTTATAAATAAGAACTTGTTTTGTTTTTTGTTTTGTTCTTTCCACAGCAATTTGTATCTTGTTTCATGATACAATTTCTTCTCTTATTTCTCTGAGGATGATATTGAACATGGTTTATTTGAAGTTTGCCACTATACTTTGTGTCCTTTGTGTGTCCTTTGGACCCTCTGGTTTTAATTGTTCCTTTGGGTTTTCTCAAATATATTAAGATCTTTAAGTATGAAGTATTAAATAAGACCCATAGTCTGCTCAGTTGCCGTAACAAAATACAATAGACTGGGTGGCTTAAAAAAAGATGTTTATTTTTTCATGTTTCTGGCTGGAAGTCCAAGATCAAGATGTTGGCAGGGTTGGTTTCTTCTGAAGAACTCTATCTTTAACTTGTAGGTGGCCATTTTCTTCCTGGGTCTTCACATAATCTTTCCTCTGTATGTTTCTGTGTCCTGATTCCCTCTCTCATAAGCACACTAGTCATTGTATTAGGATCCACCAAGACTTAATTTTAACTTAATTACAGTCCCATTCTGAAGTACTGGGAGAAAGGGTGTTTAGGAATTCAACATATACATTTTTGGGGACAAGATTCAGCCCCTAAACAATCATCATGAATCTGTGTGGCAAACTGTTTTCTGGTTATTCTCCTCTGAGTGGTCTGAAGTCTAACCATCAACCATTTTGCTAAATGCACTGGTCTCTATTTTCCTTCTTTCTCTACTGTATTTTGGTTTTGAACGTATCTCTTAGTATTAGTGAATATGACCCATACCCAGTCTACCTGTGAATTTGGGGATATGTCTTAGAAGACAAAATGAATAGAATGCTTTCAATTTCTGTCTTAAAAATCAGAAATTCCTATAAATGTTTCTTGTCATAAATAACTTCCTGAATAAGGACTCTGTGATGGATATTAGTGTGCAGGAAGTTTATTAGGAAGTAATTTTGGTATAAACTCCAGTGGAAGGAAAGGAAGTAAGTGAAGCAGCATTTGGTAGAAGTAAATGAAGCAGAGTTTGGCAGAGGTAGAAGTTGGACTGTAATTTAGTGTCAATGAATACCTCAGCTGACTGTGAGTTCTGAAGCCAGGATGATCTTCAGAGTTTTCTTGTACTGCAATAAAGGCCTTTATACTTCTGCATCAATGAATCATTAAATGTGGGCTGGTCCATGACTGAAGAGTGACCTTGGTCCAGTAGACTGTTTTTAGGCAAATGATATTTCTGGATAGGGCTGACATCTAAGGGCTGTAAGCTGATAGCATTTCCTGGAGGGGAAAGTTCTTCAGAAGCTGGAGGGATATCTGGGTAGCTCATTACAGTGTCCTTTGCATATGCCTTATTATATATTCAAACTAGTTGAATGGTGATGCTTCATCCTTCTTTTTCTCATCTTGTTTTTCTCCTTAGATCATGAATTCTTGCTTCTAATTTTGACCTGTCAGAATTTTGTAGTTTTTCAAGAACCTGCTAAAATATCACATCTCCTATGGAGCCTTCACTAATCATCCTAATAAAAAAGATGTTGTCATCCTCTGAAACTACTTTGACCCTGGATTTTAGCACTAGCATGGCACATAGCACATATTCTACCTTAATTTTGGTTCATTGTATAACTATTACAAGATTGTTAACTTTTTATGTACAAGAAACTAGGGTATTTTTGAGATACTTACATGTAAGAAAGTCAATAAATTTTCTTTGAATTTAATATTTGTTAAAATACGTCCACTATAGATCTAGACTATCAGAAATAGACAACTGTCTTGCTTTGTAAAATGCCAAAGTAATACACAAACAACTAACAATAGCAGCTAAGTCCCTTATCTCTTTTTAACCTAGAGCAAAAATTTTAATAATATTTTAAAATAGTTTGTATCTGATACAGTCTTTTAATAAAAGAGGTATTAAAAATAAACATATAAAGGTAGTTTTTGGAAAAATAGCCAAAATCTTTTGGTATGAATGGAACTGAACCTTACTCCTTTTAAAAGACAATTTCTACATGTTTATACTGCTTGTGATTCATTTTTTATGTTTCAAGAATTATGTTTTCATGAACTAAATGTTTTCGTGGCAGGGTGTGTGGGCTTACTCCTGCAATCTCAGTACTTTGGGAGGCTGGGGCAGGGATATTGAGATTCAAGACCAGTCTGGGCAACATAGTGAGACCTAGTCTCTACAAAGAATAAAAAATATACATAAATAAGGCAGATGTGGTGGTGCATGTCTATAATCCTGGCTACTCAGGAAACTGAGGTAAAAGTGTTTCCTGAGCCCAGGAGGTTGAGGCTGTGGTGAGTCACGATTGTGCTACTGCACTCCAGCCTGGGTGACAGAGAGAGACTCTGATTAAAAAAAAAAAAAAAGAAAACAACAACAGCAACAACAAACACTGGCAATCTTAACCTTTTTTTTTTTTTTGAGTTGGAGTCTCACTCCAACCTGCTGAGCCTCGACCTGCTGAGCTCTGGCATTCCCTCCATCTCAGCCTTCCAAGTAGCTGGAACTACAGACGCGCGCTACCACACCTGGCTAGTTTTTTTTTTATTATTATTTACTGTAGAGATGAGGTCTCGCCAAGTTGCCCAGGTGGGTCTTGAACCCGCGGGCTCAGGCAATCCACTCACCTCAGCCTCCCAAAGCGTGGGATTACAGGCTGAGCCATCGAGCTCGGCTCTAACTTTTGAAATATTATGAACTGAAATTAATGTAATTTTAAAAGGTCAGTCTAACAGAGAAATGAAAGTAAT
>CAUYQG010023404.1:0-15155 GCA_963574415.1 Tarsius wallacei | reverse complement strand
ACCCACCTGGGCAACTTGGCAATACCTCATCTCTACAATAAATTAAAAAAAAAAAAAATTAGCCTGGCGTGGTAGCGCGCGCCTGTAGTTCCAGCTACTTGGAAGGCTGAGGCGGAAGGATCGCCGGAGCCCAGCAGGTCGGGGCTGCGGTGGCCGGGAGTGGCCACTGCACTCCAGTCTGGGCGACAGAGTGAGACTCCAACTCAAAAAAAAAAAAAAGACAATGCTAATGTATAATGCAAGCAAAGATTATGTGCGTTTATAGCATGATCTTATCTTTAAAAACTAATATTTAGATTGTAATAACTTGATAATATTATGTAGTTACAAAGCTGAGAGTTTAGAAATGTAATTATTTTCTAATTCTGGATCTCCACCAGCCAAGCAACTTAATTTAGTTCTTGTATTACGACTCTATCCCATTCAGCAATGTAATGGTCAACTTTAGTTACATCAATCAGCTACGCTTTGGGTCAACAGCGAGTGCTCAGCGTTTGTTCCCATCTTGTCTCTGGACCTCAGTTTTCCAGGATGTCAAGCACCTGCCTTCCATGGGAAGCAGCTGCTCTCCCATCTACAATCAAGAAAAACTGTGAAGAGGGTAGAAAGAGTCCACTGCTCTATTCGCACAGCCTGTTGTCTCCCAGACGATGTCAGGAGAGATTCCGGCGGGGGTCCTTTTGGCTGCAGTCACTCTTCTCCTCTCTCCTCCTTTTGCTCTGCCTGCTTCTACGTCTGCTGCCTCGCCCAGGTGAGTCATCATGAAATCCCTGCTTAGCCCATGGATATGAGCAACATCCATAAGATCATAAACGCGATTCAGCACATTAACCAGATGTAAAACCAGGAGCCACGTGATTATACCATTAGATGCAGGAAACGCACACAACAAAATCTAGCATCCTTTCTTGACAAGAACCCTTGAGCACCTAGGCATAGAGAAACATTCTTCCAAATAATAAGAGCCGTCTACCATAAACCTGCAGCCAACATTTGGCTCGATGGGCAAAGGCTGGAAGCATTCCCCCGACAACGGGAATGAGACGTGGATTCTCACTCTCACTCCTCCTGTTCTGCGTAGTGCTGGAAGTCCTAGCCAGGACTATCAGGCAAGAGAAGGAAACCAGAGGCCTCCAAATAAGAAAGCAGGAAGTTAAGCTATCCCTTTTTGCAGACTGTATGATTCTATACCTTGAAAACCCTAGGGAGTCTGTCACAAGCCTCCTTGAGCTGATAAACGACTTCGGTAAAGTCTCAGAGCACAAAATCAATGTGCAAAATACAGTAGCATTTCTATACACCATGAATAAGCAGGCAGAGAACCAAATAAAATGCATAGCCCCATTCATAGTAGCCACAAAAAAATTAAATGCCCTAGCTCCCACCTAACCAGAGACGTGACAGGCCTTTTTAATGAGAACTACGAAATGCCGCTCGTACGAAATAAAGGTTGATACAAAGTAATGGAAAAGCATCCCAGGCTTATGGACTGGATGAACCAATACTGTCAAGATATCCACTCTACCAAGGCAATCTACAGATTCAGTGCAATACCCACCAAAGTAACAACATCACTTTCCTCCGATCTGGAAACAACAGTACAGATATTCGTATGGAAATAAAAAAGAACACAAACAGCCCAAACAATTTGAGGCAAAAGGAACAAATTGAAAGGTATCACACTTTCAGACTTTAAATTTCGTTACAAGACTACAGTATTCAAAACAGCCTGGTACTGGTGCAAGAACAGGCACATAGACCAGTGGAACAGGACGGAGATTCTGGGAGCAAAAATATGGTCTCTGAACCTACTCAACTTCGACAAAGCCACTGATAACAACCACTGTGGAAAGGAGACCATATTTAGCAAATGGTGCTGGCTAAACTGGCTGACCACATCCAGAAGGAAACAGAACACCTATCTATTACCATATACAAAAATCAACTCTAAATCAGTCAAAGACCTGAACATAAAAATCCAAACTATAGGAATTCTAGAAAAAAACATAGGAAACTCTTAGGCACATCAGGGTAGGCAACAAATTATACACCACATATCCAAAAGCGAATATCACAAAAGCTAAGATAGACAAGTGTGACCTCTTAAAACTGAAATTCTTTTGCACAGAAAAGAAACCATTAAGAGATTAAAGAGATGGCCCACAGAATGGGAAAAAATATTTGCAAATTATGCATCTGACAAAGGCTTAACATCCAGGATCTACAAGAAATTCAAAGTGAAAGGAAAAAGACTAACAGCCCCATTAAAACTTGGGCAGAGGACATTAACAGACACTTTTCAAAAGAGGGCATAACTGCACCAACTGACACATGAAAAAAATGCTCAGTCCCACTAATCATCAGAGAAATGCAAGTCAAAACTACAATGAAATACCACTTAACTCCAGTAAGGATGGCTGTTGTTAACAAAAAACAAAAAACAACAGATGCTGGCACGGGTGTGGAGAAAAGGGAATGCTTCCACACTGTTGGTGGGAGTGCAAGTTAGTTCAACCTCTGTGGAAAGCAGTGTGGCAATTCCTGAAAGAACTAAAAATTGTCCTTCCATATGCTCTGGGAATATACCTGCAGGAACATCCATTGTCCTACAAAAAAGACAACTGCACACACATGTCTATTGCCACACTCTTCACAACAGCAAAAATATAGAGCCAACCCTACCGTCCGTTGAAAGTGAACTGGATAAAGAAAATGTACATAGACACGATGGAGCACTGTGCAGCCAAAAAGAGGAACAAAATCATGGACCTCGCAGCAAACTGGACGGAGTCAGGGACCATCATGTTAAGTGACGTATAATAGAAACAAAGAACGGAATGTCGCATGTTCTCTCTCCTGAGAGGTACCTGAACCATAGTCCCATTAGCACAAGGGATGGGTGGGCAATTGCTGGGCACTGCTAGGGGAGGGAGGGAGGGAGGAGGACTGAGGAACGTGACAACACAAAGAGTACCTGGCCCACTGCAGGGGGAGTGAGGGCCAGTTAGATCCCCAAACTTCACCTGCACGCAGCCTACTTATATAGTAAACACTCACGGGCACCCCACAACTCTGCAGTAAAATAACATTTGAGAAAAGAGGGGACTACCGTACACACATTTATAAAATTGCTGATGTAGCTGTAGGTGTTCATGTGGTTCACAGAGGTGCACAAATATGGACGGAAATCAGCCTGCAGGTGATACACGTTTAACGATTCATAGAGGCTAAGTGTTTCCCACTTGCCCAGCACTTGCTACATTCATGGATAAGTTCTAAAAACACTTTGGAATGTGATCTTTTAAGTTCACAGTTGTTCAGGCAATCCTCTAATTCACCTGCGTAATGCTGTATGTCTCAAAAGCATTGAGAAGACCATTCAGTCATGTAGGCTTACCTCGTTCATACGTGTGGCTTAAGCCTGGCTTTGAGGTGCTCTTTCTGGGAGAAAAATAGACTCATCAGAATTTGTACAATTACATGTTTCATTTAGCAAAGCAGAAATAATCCACAGAGTGAAATCCTGCTTTACTCTTCCAAATATAGGCAGCTAAGAAGGGTTATCAGGTATTAACCAATTCCTACAATGCATTGCAGTCAGAACCTTCCTCATTGTCATTTTGATATGAGGTAGCATAAAATGTGCATACATTACTCATGTAAAACTAGCATTTGTTTTTTAAATAAATACTTACCAATTCAGAATAGTACTAGTAACGCCTTTCCTGTAAGGTAGATTGTGCTTGATCAGAGAGGCCCACTGATTAAAAATCTTAAATTCCCCAACGATGAGAAAACACATGATGGCCGACTCACCGTTCCAGTCACAAAGATTATAGGTAGCTTTATTAAGTGAGTGGTAACACTGAGATAAGCTAATTATAACTCAGAAATCTTGAGACCTTGGAGTGCTGATTTACCATGTGTAACTTTCCTGTTATGTTTCAAGAATCATGTTTTCTAACTGAATAATTTGATTTCTTGCAAGAAATACACCAAGATTGCATCACAGAATAACAAACGATGGTAGGAATTGGCTCAGTCCTTTACAATTTCAAACCTTTAACCCTTAGTTTTCCAGAAGACATCACTTCTTAGGGGAAAAAAGGGGAGGGAAGCAAGAAATAACCCAGTACTCTGACTTTCAGACAATTCAGTCACAAGTGCTGCAGAAAATTCTAGAAAAAGACAGTCAATATGAAGAATAGAGTTCAGAAGCAAGGAAATTACTCAGAACCAAGTGCCCCTACACAGCCAGAACCAAAGCTGCTTGAGAAGCGTAAGGCCACCCTTCTGAACCCCAACCCATGTTCCCATGACCCCATTTCCAGGGTGTGAGCAGAAACCTTACGGGGCATGTTTCAGTTAAATTCCGGTCATCAAAAATAATGTGGCAAATCTTGTGCGTGCATGCGTGTGTGTGTGTGTGTGTGTGTGTGTGTGTGAGTGTGTGTGTGTGTGTGTGTGTAATAATTCCTATGTCTATGTGGCATTTTAACACAGCATCTTAAATTATATGGCTAATTCCTTGTGATCCTTACAAGACTGAAGACCAAGTATTAAAGTTCAAGACGATAAATAGAAACCCTTTAGATGTGTTAAGAAAAACGAGTTTAATTTTTAAAAAATACATGTTTACAAAATGATCAGAAGTTTGGGAGAAGCAGGCTATAGCCTGGGCTTCCAAGAATGAGCCCTGAAGACTGCACAGGTTAACCACCAGGAGGCCTGCTGATTTTGCCAAGGTCGAAAGGTGAAAAGCGAGAGGCCAGTCCTGGAACCGTTAAGTCAAGAACGTTCTGCTATATCTGTGGCCTGAAATGGGAAAGCATTGCTGCCACTTTTGCTACTAGCTGGATGCTGGAGAAAAACCCCATGCCTTTGCAACCTTTTTTTCTGGAAGAAAACACCCAAAGCTGCAGGAACATGACTTTCATACAAGTCCCACCTTCTAACGCTTGAATAAATACTTCTAAGTGATAGGATCTTATTTGCTCCCAAACCTTAGCTTTGAGCGAGCCTAGAACACAGCATGTTTAGCTTTTCAGCCTCTGCAGAACAAGAAGGCTAAGCAAAAAGAGGTGGAAATGGATGCTGAGAACAAACAAGTCCACCACCCCCACTACAGGCAAGTGGTGATATTTCCATTTCACAGACAGGAGCACCGAGGTCCAGAAAATCCGAGTGACGTGTGTAAGACGCCATGTTCAATAAATTGAATTATCGGGAACAGAGCCTTGGGGTTTGGATGCTAAGTCTGGCATGCTTTCCAATTGGCCGCTCTGCATTAACTTATTATAAAGGATTAAAAAACTAGAAAAAGAAATAATCGCTTGCACCCCCTGAGGAAAACTAACATTTCCTAACATGTATTTGTTCATCCATTGGGCTATTATTACGTTTTAAAGAGGAGGTCAACTTGGGCAGAGTCTCCAGATTTGTAGCAGTCCTTCTCAATGGATGCAAGCAGGTAGGGAGATTAAAACCGGCAAGCTTCTGTCTCCTTCAAAACTTCAAATAGCACTCATAGCCCACACAGAGGGCGGCACCTGAAAAGGCAAACTGAGCGCCCTCCCCCCAAAAAATTAAGGCTATTTGCAATGATTTAAAGAAAGAGTAAAAGAAAAACGCATTTACATTACCTGAATTGAATTCAGAACTGCAATTTTAGCCAAATGTAATCTATAAAGTGATTTAAATAAATACTGATGAAATGATCTCTTAAAGAGATACTGGCCTTAAAGATGTAACTATAAAGTGACCTAATATAATGTGGCTTGCTTATCAGCTTCCTAATGCATCTCCTTTTTAATAATTGGTTCTTTTATTAAACATGAATTGTCATCCACGGCTTCACATGTGGATCCTAGTTTAATCAAATGTGAAATTTTCGGTTAATTTTTGAGCCTCTTCAAACTCACCCCAAATCATGATGAGGCATGCGGGAAATAGTTGCTTTCCAAATCTCCCAGGCAGCTTTCAGTGCTCCTTTCTGTGACTACCTCTTTAAGGGGAAGAGTTTCGGAAGAGGCCTCCTGAGAGCATTTATAATAAATCTTTCCTGGCTTTCTTTTAAGCAGGAAAGAGAAATCCATTTAAGACAATGCTTTAAGGCAACATGCTACCTGACTTCAGATTCAAACTTTTCATTTATTAAGGAAGAGGTTAAAGTCTCCAGGGGGTGCTGAATCAGTCTATTCTGAGAAGTGGAAAAGGAGACACTGCTTCAGGTCAGTGGTGTCTAGATCAAGTCACATACAAGCCTCTGCCCTGCCTGCATTCCCTCTCCTGGAAGCACCGCCGCACTCCTCCACAGGGAAGGCATATCGATTCCTTAATTATTGACAAGAAGACAAAGAAGAAGAAATGCAGCCGCTTGTGGGTGTCGAGTCCCCTCAAATGCCAGCCACATGAGACGCTTTGTACATGTCATCTCCCCTAATCTTCGAAACATACACTATAAGCATTAACCATCCCATAGTATGGAAGAGAAAGCCAAGGCTCACGGGAGTTAAAAGTGTGCCCAGTGTCACACAGCTCACACGTGGAGAAAACAAGACTCAAGCCTTGATCAACTGGCTTCAAAGCTTGCATGGACGTCCTCCCCCACAGCGGGGCGATGAGAAACCTGAGTAGAGGCCATTTTCTGTTTAAAGAAAAGAAGCGTCTCGAATAGAGATCGTCTGAGGCCAGCAATGTAGGTTGACACAATGACCAAAAACGTACGTGGTGTAAAACCTCAACCGCACAGAAAAAGCTTTACAATCTTACCTGCATGTCTATAGCAATCAGTGTCAAGGTTATTCAAGTTCAGCAAACTTGCCTCTAGCAAAATACAGCTAAATTTGTTCTACTTGTGGGAAATGGAAAAAGACTAAGATTTCCTGTTTCCTCCTTCGCAGGTCTGTCCCCAGTTTGGATTTTCACCTTCCTGAGTTAAGGGATGCGTCCTGCAAGGGGCGCACACCTGTGACTTCATGAGTCGCACTTGCGATGGCGATCAGCACCGCCCCCTGCTTCTGCTCGTTGCCAAGGTTTCCTCTACGGAGTTCTGATTTTCTGTGCATTACCAAAAAGATTATATTACTGACGCCAGAGTGCTTATTTCTACTCATCTTTCTCATTCCAAAGCTATGTTTTTCCTACAGTTTCCTTTGTCTCGTTTAATGAGCATTTTGAACACGTTATGACTTTTACAATTTGAGGGATACAAAGAAATTTATGTCACTTTGTTTTGGGGCTGGGTATGTTTGCCGAGGAAGGCTTTTTTCTCTTATTTAATTGCGCATTTTTTTCTTCCTACTATTCCACCCAATGTCGGCAACGTATTGTAGCTTAGACATTCAAAATCAGATGTGATGTCTGAAGCATTGTCACTGAATTGTGTGGGAAGAAATACTCGGGACTGTGATTATTCTTCATATCAGTCCTCAAAAAACATTCAGCTTTTCTGCTGCCACATCACACGATAAATTAATTTTGCTTCCAAGTAATGTTCACCTTCATGTTCTTTTACTTCGCCCTCTAACGGGTTATCTTGGCTCAGATTCAGACGCACTAGCAACAATGTCTCCAGAGGCTCTCACATGCTACGGCCATATACAATCACTTTCACTGCCAGAATGCTTAAAGACCCATAAGTCGTTTCGGGCCCCATTTCCTGATTTTTCTGGGGACCATGAGGCTCAGAGGAGAGGATTTCTGACATACTGGGGTGGAACACGGGACGGAAAGTGACACAGTAAGCCTGGAAAAATATGTTCTCTAGCAGGAGCAATAACAAAAGGAAATGGTCTTCCCGTGCCACCGCTGCACAGACAACCCCTACCACCGCCACGACATGCCAGTCCCTCTCCGCTTGCCATCCTTCACCCTCTGCTGGCCCAGGCCCATTCTCTCTTGCGCTCCGTGTACGCCTGCGAACTGTGTTGCCTGAGCGGATGAGAAGCCCAACAGGGAATCAGAAAGAGGAAACAGAGAGCTCAGGCTAGTGGTTGGGGTGCTCATGCCTGCTTCAGCACGAGTGTTCTCACCATGGACGCCACTCCCTCTGGCTTCAGTTCTTTCCAGATGGCCCCTCCTGCAAGGCTTTGGCTGGCAGGGCATGGTGAACTGTTGGGGAGAACAACACCTTCTCAATGTTGTTAGTTATGAGGTACCTCAACCTTGCCTGTTTGGTATTTCATCCAAACCCCACACATACATATCTAACTAGTGCTTTCATTAAGTTCTCTTAGGAATCCCATTAGTGTGCCTCCTGTCTCTTGCCGGTCCCCTGGTGATGCACTAATTGGCACGAGAGTAACCTCAAGAAACAGCTCCTCAGGTTAGAATTCTAGGGTCGATTCCATACATGTCATTTTATAATGTACACATGATTTTCTTACTGAGGGGTGGGGGGGGTGCAGTGAGAGTAACCCGCAGAGGGCGAGACTTTGGGAGATTTGATCACCATGGTAATAAAGATTACAGGGTGCTTCTCACTCTATTGGAGAGCTTACAAAAATAAAAATATAAGCTTGGTGCCTTGATTATTCAACTCAGGGCATGAGGGAGAACTAATCAGCTTTGAGTGTTTCTCCTAGCTTGCATATCTGCAGGACAAAAATAGTTAGCGATCCGGACCAAGACATGATGATGTAGGCAGAGTGGCAATGGCAGTAAAGGTACATATCCAGAGGGCTTTAGGATCTCCAGTTAAAATTAAGGTTAGCAACCCAACTCAAGTCTCAGAGTCCTTCTCCAATGTAATCAGGGACCCAACCGTAGCCTCGGAGACTTGTTATACTGAACGATGGTTGGATACGGTAAAACCCTGAGACTCGAGATGGGGTCCTTCGTTTAAACTCTTAAAGTCCGCTGAATTGCTTTTGGCTGTTGAAGCCACCCCTCCAGGCTGTCTGCAAAAACTGCCTTCAGCGACTTCTTCAGCAGCACTTGCTTTGCAAGGAAATTCTCATCCTCTTCAAGGAAAGCCCAACCATCATATGTCGCTTACATGGCCAGAAGAAAAAGTGCAAGATAGCCTCAACGATGACATATGCTCTATACCAAAGGAGTGTCGGGACCTTGACAATCTTCATCATCAGAAAATGGGAGTAAAGAGGGATGTTTAGAAACTGATTCTGAAAGGGCTAAATCAAAGAAGTAAAAATAATAAGGTTAGTTCAAGAAGAATTTTTCAAGGTTAAAAACTCATGCAAGATTCCAGCTATCATTTATTAGATGAAGCACCTGGGATGAGCTCTAACAGTTTGCTGAAACCTGGACTCAGCGGTGACCTACAGGCATGAGGGTTAGAGGTAAGGACTTCTTTGGCACAAAAAGGAGACAAGAGGGCTGGAGAGATCTATTATGTGTCACCCACTCAGCCACGGACTTGCTACACCTGTAAAAGAGCACCTCATTCCCCAAAGCAACAAGAATACTTTGGTAGTGAGTGCTAGCATCTCAGAAAAGTTCTGTCCTGGCTACCCTGGGTAGGCCAGAGATGCTGTTGAAGCATTGGACTCCTGAATCTTAATGAGAATGATGGTGTCTTGGAGTGGCAGGGGCCAGGTGGCAGTACCCATTTTCAGAAATGACGTTGGCACAATGACCACCATCAACCAAAAAGACAGAATGGCAATACGAGTGTTTTGACCCACATAGATTTATGATTGCGGCTAATTAAGTTTATGAAGACCTTAGAAATGAAATAGATTGCCAGCCTTCTAAAATATTCCTTGGTCTATCTTATCAGACCTACTCTTCCTCTGGTAGGCAATAATCTAAATCAAAGTGCTATATTAGGAATTTGTGGTCTTTTACCTAGCTCCCAAACCCAGAGCCTTTGAGTTGGAGGCTGGTTGCTTTTAAGGTAACACCCTGGAATATGGACACAAAGATACACTATAAATCTTCCTCCAGAGCCACTTAAACAGGATAATAGTGAACTGGAAGAGAAAAATAATTATACTACCTACGGGCTATTAGTAATTGGCCCAATTTAGCACTAATTAGCCTGGGCACAAAGTCAGAAGAAAAATGTAGTCTTGACCCACAAAAGTCTTAGAATGGTTGGTGGGTTATGTCCCTTCCTGGTAGTTATCTCCCATGTTCCTGAGTGTAGGACTCCCTGAAATAATCTTAACAACTAGAAACATCCTTACATTGGATTCCAGACCCATGAAGCAAATGGCATAATGATGAGAAGAGCGACGAGAGCTCCTGGAATTTTCCCTGTCAAATAGCAATCAGTAATAACAGATTGCTGGGGGGAAATGCAGAAACTAGAGATACTCTCAAGGATCAAAAAACAGGGATGGGGATTTCTGTCCCATCCTCAATTCTTCAGTCTGGCTGGCACAAAGGCCAAGTGGGTGCCTTAGGAATGACCCTGAAGCATTGGTACCACCAGCCAGAACTGTTGATCCACATGATCAAACTGAGGCAAAACACAGCTGCTAGCTCCTCAAGCATGGTTATTGACCTAGGAAATTGTTTTATTTGGTTTTGGTTTGCAGTCTGAATCAGGGACAGTTCAGAAGCAATTCCTCTTCATCTAAGTAGTAGGAATGAAAACACATGTTCAGTGTCATACCTCAAGTTGATGTCAACTCTTCTGATCCAGGTCATAATATAGACCAGAGAAATGTTGACCGTGTTGAAATCCCAGAAAACATCATTTGAATTCACTACGTTGAAGGCATTATGTTCATTGAACCTGACAGGCAAACGTCTAAATGCCTCAGTGAGACGCTTCTGCGCTAGTGAGTGGAGATAAAACTCACACAACCTTGAGATCTTGCCAAAGATTCTGAGAATCCTGTGTTGGAGAACACGTGGAATAATGTGAGCAATCATTAACTGCGCCCTGAATTTCCCACCATGAGGAGAGAGAACACATTTGGTATGTCTTTGGATTTTGGAAGAAGCATATCCCATGTTTGATAACACTGCTGTTACCCATTTCCCGAGTAATCCACAAGTATATCCGTATTGAACGTTGCTCAGAGTAAGAAAGGGTATTCAATATGTCCGGGTTGTGGTCCAAGCTGCCCTACCCCTTAAACTTCCGAAGTCAGTATACCTAAACAGTACTCGAACTCTCTTACAAATGGAGGCACACTTTGGAGCCTCCAACATGCCTCTGTAGGTTAAACATAATGTAAGCCCCAATATTTTGGAGCAAATCCAAACTCTCTTCGGCACACAGCTATTTTCCATTTGTAAAGCTGTTTCTGGTTTGCTACTGGATCCAAGAACAATCAAAAACACCTGAGCACAACAACCAGGAGACTATATGCTCTTAGCTGCTCATTATGAAGTGGATATTGTCTGATGAATCAAATCCTAAAAGTAGATGTATGCAGCAGCACTGAATTAGTAAATAAAGATGGAATGTACCTAACAGGGCCACAGGAGGCCCGGAAAACTCAAATAACTCCTCAGAGCAGAATCAGACTTCAAATCATCGACTCCTACCACTGCATTGGCAGTCCTTCAAACCATAGCTGTGGCCTCTTGGGAAGTCATCTACAACTATTAGCAAAAAGGAAAAATAGCCTGTCTGTTTGATAGATGTTGACTCCATCCAGAAGAGGACAGCTGCAATACCTTAGTTCCATTTGTGGCAGTCTTAAATTTAGTCTGAAATGGAAATACGCCCAGCGGGTGGAATTTCAGGTGGTACATTTGGTTTTTCACTTTCTTTGGAGGGACAGATGCTTTACTGTATGGACCCACAATAACTCCAGGGAGAAGCCAATAGGAGGACCGTTTCATCAGAGACTCGGAAAAGTAAGATTAGAGAGTTGGTGGCAAGGAGATCTGGGGACAAACCATGTGAACTGACTTCTTGAAATGGCTGTGGAATACTTGAAATACTCATATTATGCGTAAAAGCCGACCAGAGGGTATCTGCTGAAGAGGAGTCACTTAACAGTAGATGCCGTTCAGCCTCCTTAATCAGCCAAGGTCATTCTTGTTCTAAGTGACTGCGTGGTGGGAAGGTTGCAGTTTATGCACTGGTGTCTCAGTCCCTTTCTGCTGCTACTACTAAATACCATAAACCTCGTAACTTAGAAACCACCTACGTTTATTTCTTACAGTTCTGGAGTCTAGAGAGTACAAGATGAGTGAAACAGTAGATTTGGAGGCTAGGAAGGGCCTGTTCCCTGATTCATAGATAACGCCTTCTTGTGTGTTCACACATGGGGAAGGGGAAAGCAAGCTCCCTCAAGCCTTTTTTTTTTTTAATAAGGGCATGAATCCCATTAAAAGGGGCTCCATTCTCATGACCTTATCACTTCCCAAAACCTTTAACTCTTAAAGCTATCACATGGGGAATTTCAACATATGCGTTTAGGGGGCACAAACATTGAGAGCATAGCAACATGGATTTTCTCTCCTCCAGGCAGATGTAGCAATCACGATTGCTAGGTGCCTGGTCTGTCCACCACGGAGGCCAATGATGAGCTCTGACAGGGCCTCATTCCTTGAAAGGACCAGCCAACCTGCTGGAAAGTTGATTCCACTGGCTCCTTTCCATCTGATTACTGAAGACATTTTGTCCTCAGGAACCTAAATATCTATCCTAGATATGAAATGGCTACTCAGTCCGCAAAGTTTCTCCTCACATTCTGTTATGGGTTGAATTTTGTCTCCCCAAAAGACATGTTGAAGTGCTGACCCTCAATTTCTCAGAGTGTGACCTTACTGGGAAATATGGGACATGGAAGTTAAGATGAGGTCACACTGGAGCAATCCAGTCTGGGTGATGTCCTTATCAGATGGTGTGAAAACGCAGGGGGAGAGTGTCACATGACAAAAGAAGCAGGGTTTATAGTTATGCAGCTGCAAATAAAGAAACTCCGAGGACTGAAAGAAACATCAGAAGCTAAATGCATGGAACAGATTATTTTCTGAACCCCTGAGAGATCATGACCCCACCAACACTTGGATCTCAGACTTTTTGTCTCCTAAACTGTGTAAGAATAAATTTTCATTGCTTTAAGGCACAAAGTTTGCAATGCTCTGTTACAGTGCCCTAGAAAACTAACATGCCATCATTTATGGACTTAGCAAATGACTCATCCACTAAGGCGTGTTATACCGTGTTATACCAAAATATTACCCTCTACCAAGAAACTCACTTTTTAATAAAACAAATGCAATAATAGCTTCATGCTCATGGAATTCATTGGTCTTATCACATGTCCCATTGTCTAGAAGCAGGTGGCCAAATAAAGACTTGTTCATGGCATGAACTGAAGAAGATGGGATTAGAGTATTTAAACTAGTGATTAATATATGATAATGTCCTCCCACTTTACACCATAGTCAAGACCAGGAACCAAAGAGTGGAAGTGGAAATGGCCCCTCAGTCTTGTACCTGGAACCCTCATGCTGAAAAGTTACTTTTTGTTTCTGTGCCCTTCAGTTCCACATATTTGGAATTATGAGTTCCAAAGAAAATAACACCTCTAACTGGAGACAAAGTCACAGTTCCATTATATTGAAAGCTAAGTGTTCCTATCCATTTGAGGTTTTTATGCTACTGATTTGGCATTCAGAAAGGGGGCTTGTAGTATTGGGGTGACTGACCTATCCCAATAGCCAGGCGGTAATTATGTTGCTGCTACAGACTGGAAACAAGAAAGGTTATGTGGACAATCCAGCAGAGCTACTGGGTTGCTTCTTATTATTCTCACAGCTATATTCGGTGGGAGTCTGCAGAAATTCAGTAAAACTAAGGTCCCAAAGGATTCATATCCTATGGAAATAAAGGTTAGGGTCACCCACCAGGTGAAAAAGCCAACTAGCCAAAGTTCTGGCAGAGGTAAGAGAATTCAAAATGGGTATTGGGGAAAGGAGATTTCAAGGATTCGAGAGTCATCAGCACCACTGGAAGGGCTGCCTGGGCAGAGGGTCAGGAATTTCAGGAAAGCACCTAAGGTCTGAAGACAGGAAGGCACGGAGGCTAAGAGCCACTGAGAGGTGAGGAGAGCACTTGGGTGCAGCAGTTCAAACAAATGGGAATTCCTCTTTTGGGGATTCTGAAAATGTATTAGAAGAGGAAAGCCAAGGTCCTACAAGTCTGCACGTGGAAGATTCTGGTCAGAGTTAGGAAATATGGTTAGTTTTATGTATCAACTTGGCTAAGCCATCGTATCCAGTTATTCCCACAAACTAATCTAGGTGTTGCTGCAGAGGTGTTTTGTAGATCTGGTCAACAGCGACAATCAGCTGACTTTAAGTAAAGGAGATTATCCTCCATAATGTGGGTGGGTCTCCTTAAATCAGTGGAAAGAACTTAAACAAAAACTAAGACTTTGCTAAAGAAGAAATTCCAAATCAAGACTGCAGCATCAGTTCCTGCCCAAGAGCATTCCGCCCGAGAGCCCATCCTGCAGATTTCAGACTTGGCAGCCCACAGTCATGTAGCTAATTCCTTGAAATACATACAGTTGACCCTTGAACAAGGCGAAAGTTAGGGGCACTGACCCCCCACCCCTGGGGCAGTCAAAACTCTGCGTATAACTGTTGATACTCTAAAATCTTCACTAATAGCCTAGTATTGACCAGAAGCTTTATTGATAGCATAAACTGTGGAATAATACGTATTAATATTTTGTATGTTATGTGCGTTCTATATGACATGGTTACAATGAGGTAAGCTAGAGAAAAAAATGTTATTAAGAAAATAAGAAGAAGCCGGGCTCGGTGGCTCAGCCTATAATCCCGCGCTTTGGGAGGCCGAGGTGAGTGAATTGCCTGAGCCCGCGGGTTCGAGACCCGCCTGGGCATCTTGGCGAGACCTCATCTCTACAATCAATTAAAAATTAGCTGGGCGTGGTAGCACATGCCTGTAGTTCCAGCTACTTGGAAGGCTGAGGTGGAAGGATCGCCGGAGCCCAGCAGGTCAAGGCTGCGGTGGCCGGGAGCGGCCACTGGACTCCAGTCTGGGCGACGGAATGAGACTCCAACTCAAAAAAAAAAAAAAGAAAATAAGAAGAAAGAAAACATATTTCCTATTCATTATGTGGAAGCAGATCATCATAAAGGTCTTCATCCTGTCATCTTTCATAGATTAAGCTGAGGAGAAGGAGAAAGAGAGTGGCTGGTTTTGCTGTCTCTGGGATGGCAGACGTGGAAGAATATCAGCAAATAAA
>CAUYQG010023402.1:0-24672 GCA_963574415.1 Tarsius wallacei | reverse complement strand
TCTTATCTTTTATGGCATGGGCACCTGGGGTTTTGATCAGGAATTGGTTGCCAGTTCCAATTTCCTTAAGGGTGTCTCCTGCATTTTCTAAGATTCTTATAGTTTGAGGTTTTACGTTTAGGTCTTTGATACACTTAGAGTTGATTTTTGTGTACGGTGATAGGTAGAGGTTCCTATTTAAATCTTCTGCATGCGATCAGCCAATTTTCCCTGCACCATTTACTGAATAGGTTCTCTTCTCCCTGTTTTGATTATTGTAGCCTTATAGGAATGTTTAAAGTATGGAAGTATGATTCCTCCTGCTTTGTTTCTTTAGCTGAGGATCATTTTGGCTATTTGTGGTTGTTTATGTTTCCATATGAATTTCTGTATTGTCATTTTCAGGTCTGAGAAGAATGATTCTGGTAATTTAATGAGTATTCCATTGAATCTGTAGATTGCCTTTGGTAGGATGGACATCTTAACAATGTTGATTCTTCCTGTCCATGAGCATGGAATATTTTTCCATTTGTTTGTGTCTTCCTGGATTTCTTTGAGCAGTGTTTTGTAGTTCACATTGTAAAGGTCTTTCACTTCTCTGGTTAAGAAGATGCCAAGGTATTTCATTTTTTTGTGTGGCTATTGTGCTTTTTGTTTGGCTTTCTATCTGCTTGTTATTGGTATACAAGAATGCAACTGTTTTTTGCACATTTACTTCATACCCCAATACTTTGCCGAATTCCTTTGCCAGTGCAAGTAGGTTTTGACAGATTCTCTTGATTTTCGAAGTATAGAGTCATATCGTCAGCAAAGAGGGGTAACTTAACCTCCTCTTTTCCTATCTGGGTACCCCTGATTTCCTTCTCTTGTCTAATTGCTCTAGCTAGGACTTCCAACACATGTTGAACAAGAGGGATGAGAGTGGGCAGCCTTGTCTTGTTCCGGGTTATAGGGGAAATGTTTCCAGTTTCTGTTTGTTTAGCAATATGCTAGTTGTGGGCTTATCATAGATGACACTATTTTGAAGTGTGTTCCTTCTATACATACCTAGGTGTTTTAGGGTTTTTATCAAGAGTATTCTGGATTTTATCAAAAGCTTTTTTGGCATCCAATGATATAATCATGTGGTTCTTGTTTTTACATCTGTTGATGTATTTAATTGCATTTATGGTCTTGTGGATGTTGAGCCAGCCCTGAATCTTGGGGCTGAAGGCTACTTGGTCATGGTGCATGATTTTTTAGATGTGTTGTTGGATCCGATTTGCTAAAAATTTTTTGAGGATTTTTGCATCTATGTTCATAAGGGATATTGGTCTCTACTTTTCTTTTTCTGTTGGATCTTTACCTGGTTTGGGTATCACTTTAATGTTAGCTTCATAAAGTGATTTGGGGAGAATTCCATCTTTCTCAATTGTCTGAAATACTTTAATAGGATTGGTATTAGTTCTTCCTTGTACATTTTGTAGTATTCTGCGGGAAAGTCATCCAGTTCAGGGTTTTTTTTTTTTTTTTTTTTGTAGACAATTTTCTTTTGACAGAGTCAGTTTCCTGAGTTATTATTGGTTGGTCCATTTAGTATCTCAATGTCTTCTTCTTTCAACCTGGGGAGATTGTGTGATGTCAGAAAGTCCTCCATTTCATTTAGGTTGTCAAGTTTGTTTCCATACAAATGTGCATAGTAATCTCTGATAATCTTCTGTATTTGGGGGGTCAGTTGTGATTTGATCTTTTGTATTTCTGATTGTGTTAATTTGAGCTTTCTCTTTTTCTTGATCATTATGGCTAGAGGTTCATCAATCTTGTTAACTGTTTCAAAGAACTAACCTTTTGTTTTGCTGATATTTTCTTTGATATTTTTGTCTTTTATATCCTGTATTTGGGCTATTACTTTGGTGATCTGAATTGCTAATGTTAGGGTTTTGGTGGTCTTGTCTTTTCAACTCCCTTAGTGTTGATTGGTTAGACTGTTAATTTGTGGTCTTATCATTTTCTCTATGTATATTCATGGAGATACAAACTCCTTTCTTAGAACTGATTTCATGGCATCCCAGAGATTTTGGTAAGATGTTTCTTCATTTTCATTTGTTTCCAGGAATCTTTTAGTTTCTGTTTTGATTTCAGAGTTGACCCAGTAGTTGTTCATCATCATGCTGCTTAGTGTCCATGTCTTTGTAGGCTTTGGGGAAATTTTGCTGGTGTTGATATTTATTTTTACTCCACTGTGGTCTGAGAAGGTGCATGGCAATATTTCAACCTCATGGAATTTGCTTATGTTTGATTTATTGTTGAGGATGTGATCGATCTTGGAGTACTTTCCATGTGGCGGGGAATAGAATGTATATTCTGTGGTTGTTGGGTGGAATAGTCTGTAAGTATCCTTTTAGTCTATTTGGGCAAGTGTCAAGCTTAGGTTCTGGATCTCCTTGTTGATTTTTTGCCTCAATGATCTATCCAGGGTGGTTAGTGGGGTATTCAAGTCCTCAGCTATAATAGGGTTAGAGTCAATATCTCTTTTTAGTTTACTTAGTAGTTGCTTTATAAATGCTGGTGCTCCTGTGTTGGGTGCATATATGTTCAGAATGACTACCTCTTGTTGATGGACTGAGCCTTTTATCACTATGTGATATCCTTTCATATCTTTTTAATTTTTTGATAGCTTAAAGGTTGTTTTGTCTGATATTAAGAATGTGACTCTGGCCTTCTGTGATTCATTTACCTGGAAACTCATTTTCCATCCTCTAACTTTGAGTCTATGTATGACCCTTGTGGTGAGATTAGTTTCTTGGATGCAGCAAATAATTGGGTCATAGATTTTTACCTAGTTTGGCATTTGGCGTCTTTTCAGTGGTGCATTTAGTCCATTCACATTCAGGCTGAGGGAATGTGATTGTTTATCCCTATAATGAAGTTCTTATAAAGTTTTTTGTTTGTTTTCTTTTAGCTTTGGGGTTGATGTATGTGTGTGTTTTCAAGTTTGCTGTTATGATGTATTCTCTGTTTTTTCTCTGTTCTGCTGTTCTCTTGGAAAGTGTGTGGTCATTCGGTTTTTTCTTTCTTCTGTGCTCAATACCTTTTTAAGTGTCTCCTGTAGGGCTGATCTAGAAGCTGCATAATCTCTTAGGGATTGGATGTCTGGGAAGGATTTTAATTCTCCATTGCTGATGAAGCTGAACTTGGATGGGTAGGAAATTCTTGGTTAAAATTATTTATCTTTGGGCACTTTGAATATTGGATTCCAGTCCTTTCATGCTTGTAGTGTTTCTGCCAATAGGTCTGCTGCTATTCTGAATAGCTTTCCCTGATAGGTAATCTGACCTTTCTCTCTTGCTGCCTTTAGGATTTTTTTTCTTTTGTGCCTGTTTTGTATAGTGAATTACTATGTGTCTAGGGATTGGTGTTCTTATTTAATGTCTTGCGGGGTTCTCAATATCTCCTGTGTTTGACCGGTCACATTTCTGGTGAGATGGGAAAAGTTTTATTGGATGACCTCCTGGAATACTTGCTCTAAGGTGTTCTCCATTTTTCTTTCTTCTGGGAAACCAATCAGGCATAGGTTCAGTCTCTTGATATAATCACACATCTCTTGTAGGCTTTGCTCTTTCTTTCTGAGTTTTCTTTCTATTATTTTTTATTTTTATAGATCAGGTGTATTCCATGTTCTGGTCTTCTCATTCTGAGATTCTTTTTTCTGCTCGATTAATTCTACTTCCCATGCTTGTTATCTTGTTATTTATTTTGTGAATGAAATTTTTTATGGCCAAAATCTCTGTTACAAGTTTTTTCAGTGTTGTGTTATTTTTTTTTTTAGTTGAAGTCTTATTTCATTGCCTAGGATAGAGTGCAGTGGCATGCTGTTGGCTACCCCAGCATTACCCTGCTGGGCTCTGGTAATACTTCAACCTCAACCTTCCAAGTAGCCAAAACTACAGGTGTGTGCTACCACACCCCACTACTTTCTTTGGATTTATTGTACTTATGCAGTCTCTTCATGTTGCCCAGGCTGGTCTTGAAACTGCGGGCTCAGGCCATCCTCACACCTCAGTCTTCCAAAATGCTGGGACGACAGGCTTGAGCCACCACACCTGGCCTGCATCTTGTCTTTCTTGAGTCTTATTCACCTTTTTCATCCATTCCCTAAACCCTGTCATATTCTGGGGCCAGTCATTGGTGACTTCCATTGTTTGAGCTCTGAGGTCTGATTTTTCAGTCATTTTCTCTTTGCTACCCTTGAAATTAACTGTTGTCTTCCATTGGTTTTTCCTCCTTTCTGACAGATCTTTATTTTCTATTTAGTATTCGGTGGCAGTTTGAGAGGTTTTCACTTTTGATGTTTGCTCTGCCCTCTATTCTTCCTTGACCTGGGCTCTGGATTTATTCTACTTTTCAACTGGACTGTGGGTGGGAAGCTTTGCTGTCCCTTGCAGTCTTGAGAATCAAATAAGTTAGAGGATGGGGAGAACTGATCTCTTTCAGTTTCTTCCTCATTCTTTTCTAGCCACACCCTTTATTCCTGAGTCTGACTTAGGGTAGGGGTGTGGCCCCTGAGACTCAGGTCCCTCTGAAGTTTGTGCTTACAGGATATTCCCTCTGGGTCATGATCAACCCCTGACTAGTTGATCCACTGGTCACAGAGTTCGGGTCTGTTGCTTTGTGGTGGCAAGCAAGTCAGAATACTTTCCTGCCCCATTTTCAAGATGGTGGCAGGTTGCCTCTTTCATCTTCTCCAGTCGGGCTCTGCCTCTGGGATCCCTCCACAGCCTTTGATGCCAGTGTCCAGCCAGTTGCTGCAGTGGTGAGTCACAGCCTGGAGTTGGTTGTCTCTCCAACTGCAGTGGTGAAGCAGAGCCTAGTCTGGTAGTCTCTCCCTGCAGCTTTTTCCCAGGAAGACTTTTATCAGTAAAAAAAATGGAGATTGGATTCTGCAACCTAGGAAGCACTAGGGAACATGCAAAGCAGCTGCAGCACCAGCTGCTTCACCAGGAGAACCCTGGCCACTTGCTCATGAGCCCCCACTTAGTCAGTCTCTCCCAGTAGCTTCTTCTCAGGATGGGGTTTGTTAATTAAAAAGAAGAAGAAGAAAACAAAAGGCAACCAGCTTCTGTGTCCAGGGAATCACTTGGGTCCAAGCCAAGCAGCTGCAATACCAGCTGCTTCACCAGGACAGCTGTGGCCAATTGCTCCTGAGCTCTCAGTCAGTCACTCACATTTCCACTTACTAACTGACATGTACACAAAATTTTCCATACACTCACTCACTCATACTGGGACTCTCATAGTCTGACTGGTTTGGCTGCCATCTTTCTCTTTTTCCTTTTCCATCTCTTGATGGTACACTTTTAAAAAAGACATGTGTCAATCAAGTAGAAGGAATGTTTTCTCAGCAATCAAATGGATGTGTCTAAAGCCACAGTATCTTAATCTGTATTTTTATTGTATATGCTGTACCTCTTTTTGATAGGCAGCAGAGTCAAATCTAGATTTTTCCATTCTCTGTTAGACCTTAAACAAGTTGTTAATGTCTCTGAGCCTCCATTTCTTCATATGCAATTTGGAGTAATAATGCACTTCAACAGATTAGCTTTCAGTACAAAATGAGGTTTTTCTTGCAATGTACTAACTAGGTAATATTCAATAAATATACCCATTATTTCTTTTGAAGACTTATTTTTTGATTTTATATAATTTATTTGTGTGTGTTCATTTAGATATACATGTAAAAGTAAATAGGCTCTAGAATGAGCCTTAAAATTATTTGTACCACAATATATACTGAGAGGCAACTAGTGGCAAAACTAATATATGGGTCATCATCTTTCAAAATTTCAGGAATGCTTTTCTCTGTCACTTATATTTAGGAGTATTTTTGGGCATCTGAAACATTTCAGCAGATACATTCTATAACTTTGTGCTTCTATGCATTACTATCATGGATTTTTCTTTTAAAAAAAGAACAGAATCTGGCAATTTATTGAATACAACTGTATTCAATGATCACATGATTCTAGTTGCAAAAAAAATTTGTAAGTATCATGTAGCATTCACATTAATGAACGTATAAAATATTGTACTAGATGTTAGTGGACTTCTGGGCCCACCATATTTACTTGTTTTTGGTGAGCTTAAGAGACTGTGGCAGTTATGAAAATGTCTTGCTCATGATTCCCTGCTGTAAGGAGGATAATTGATTGACATTCTCAGCTGCTATCCCTATGAATCCATCATTGCGTTCACTTTCAGGTCTTTTTTCCTACAGGCTGCTCTCAGTCAATGACCAAGTATGTGGGCACATTAAGATGGGCCCATTCCAACAATACAGTGGACTTGATCATCCAATGAATGTCTTTAGCTTGAGGACATTGCATCACCTGGCTGAAACTTTCTTACAACTGTGCTGTAGTCCAAGCATCGTCCAATCCATCCTTTTTCCTTCATTCTCTCTTTCCAAAAGTGTCATACTTGCTTAACAGTCTCAAGACTCTGCCTATTTCTTCTGCTCCCTTTGCCAATAAATTGCTTGAAGTTCTTTTCTATAAATTTGTTTTTTTTAATTTTGAAGGTATGGGGGTACAATTCAGGGTTAGGTATAAAAAAGTTCATTATGCAGGTACACTTGTTGGTGATGTGTGCCCACCTCCTCTCCTGGCAGATTCCCACTACTGCCAATTCCATCTCCCCATCCCCTAGCAGTTTCTAATTACTGCCAATCCCTTTCTTATAGTATTATGATAATTGTTCAAGGTCCCCTTAAGAGTGAGAACATATGGTACTCAGTTCTTTGTTTCTGTGATAGGTCACTTAGTGTTGTAGACTCTTAGTCCATCCAAGTTGCTGTGAAGTTCATAATTTTGTTCTTCTTTTGGCTATGTAATATTCTATTGTGCATATATACCACATTTTAAAAATCCAATCCTCTTTTGATGGGCAGCCATGCTGGTTCCATGTTTTTGCTATTGTAAATAATACTGTAATAAATGTGCATGTGCAGGTATCTTTTTCATAGAGTGATTTGAATTCCTTGGGTATACTACCAGTAGAGGAATTGCAGGTTCATATGAAAGGTCCTATTTTAGATCTTTTAGGAATTGCCAAACTGTTTTCCACAGAGGTTGTACTAGTTTACAATCCCACCAATAGTGTAGAAGTGTTCTCTTTTTGCTGCATTCTCTCCATCGTCTGTTGTTTTTTTGTTGTTGATGATGGTCATCCTGACTGGAGTTAGGTGGTATCTCAGTGTGGTTTTAATTTGCATTTCTTTGCTGACTAGTGAGGCTGAGCATTTTGTGTTGGCTGCTCATATGTCTTCTTTTGAGAAGTGTCTATTCATATCTTTGCCACTTTGTAATGGGGCTTTTTTTTTCTTTTCAAGACAATCTACAGATTTAACACAATACCCATTAAATTACCAGTAGCATTCTTCTCAGAACTGGAAATGACAATACAGGTATTCATATGGAAACATAAATGTCCATGAATAGCCAAAACAATTCTCAGCAAAAAGAACAAAGTGGGAGGTATCATACTCCCAGGCTTTAAAGCTTTATTATAAAGCTACAATAATCAAAACAGCCTGGTATTGATACAAGGACAGGCATATAGACCAATGGAACAGGATAGAGATTCTGAAAGCAAAACCTCAATTTCTCAACCAACTCATCTTCGACAAAGCCTCCACCATCAACCACTGGGGACAGGAGAACCTATTCAGTAAATGGTGCTGGGAAAAATGACTGACCACATGCAGAAGATTAAAACAAGGCCCCTACCTCCCACCATACACAAAAATCAACTCTAAATGGATCAAGACCTAAACATAAAACCTCAAACTATAAGAAGATTAGAAAACTCAGGAGACACCAGTATGGAAATTGGAACTGGCAACCAATTCCTGATCAAAGCCCCAAGTGCCCATGCCATGAGAGATAAGATAGACAAGTAGGACTTCATCAAACTGAAGAGATTCTGCAAAGCCAAAGAAACCATCAAGAGCATGGGGAGACAACCCACAGTCTGGGAAAAATATTTGCCAACTGTATATCTGACAAAGTCTGACATCTAAGATCTACAAGGAACTCTGCTGAAAATCTCTTTAAGTTCTAATTCATCATGTGGCCTGCTTCTTGGTGGAAGCACTTAATCTATTTTAGGTTCAGTTTCCTCATCTATAGTCTGAACCTAATAGTATCTTACCTGCCTACCTCAGCAGGTTATTTCATACAAATATTAGAATGTGTAATAACACCTCTAGAAACTATAAATCACTATAATTTATTACAGACTACTTTCATTACTTCTATTCTCCAGAAAATATGTTGTTTCCACAATCAGTTTCTTTTTTACTCTTTCACAGTTTGAGGAAAAAAATTTTTGGTTCTACTTATCATATGAAAGTTTCAGTCTCAATTCATCTGTTTTTATATCTTGAAATAAGGATATATTAGGCCCAACCTTGCTATATCCTGAGATTCTATTCATGACAGAGAAAAATTCATCATAAGGCAGGTATGTCTTAGAAACCATCCAATGGGATTAGGTACTGAAATTTCAAAATGATCTCCTTATAAATAAACCTTTCTGGAAGTTGCCCTCACAGTATAAAGCCCAGCAATAGAGCAATTCTAAATATTATAACAATTTAAGGGAATCGCATAATATGTACATTTATTTAAAAAGTATAAGAGGTAGGGGAAGAAGAAGGAGCCACTTATTCAACCTTCAAAAATTTTTGTTGTATGGTGAAAATTTCACAAATTAATCAATTTTAGAAAAGAACTTATTTTTTAGGGTTCTTTCAGGGTTGAAATAGGCAAGGACCTGAGAGGTTCATGTTAGAATCAAGAGGATAAGGTTAATTTAGTTATAGTGTTATATCTCATTGCACAATCTGAGTTAAATAGCTTTAATATATTTATATACATATCAGCATAGAAAACAGGATTTGAGGCAAAACACCTGTGTCTATTCTGAGTTTTACCCTTAGTTTATGTACAACCTTTGGTGAATCACTAAATTGCTCTTCATTTTATATTTATTTTTAGTTGAGTACGTCTCTTACCTTCTCAATAAGCTATTTTCTATCAATATAGCTATTTTCTATCATTCATAGAAAAATGTTGCTACCTAATCACAAGTTTATGACAGTACTGGGGGAAAGCATTTTAATCTTCACAGTCAACTGCCTTTAATTTTTAGATGCCCCCAACACAAGCCTAAAAAGATCCATAGTTACTTCATAGTGAAGCAGCTTATCGCCATGAAGAGAATATGGCTCTATATCTAGACTTTCACATTTTCGAATGAATTGGGTTGGTTATTTGATTTATCTGAGGCTTCAGGTAATAATATCTCTCTTTTGGATATGGTGTGCAGAATAAATGAGGCGATTCTGCAAAAACACTTAATGCATCATGTTCTTTCTCTTTTTTTGAACTAGGATAGGTAGATTTATTAAAGGAAAGATAACACTGTGAAGGGCACAATGGGTAGGACAACAGCAAGAGTGTCTGCTGTCTGCTGCCATAATACATCATTTTCACCCTCTCTTATTTCAGTAAACATTAATGAAGACCTCACTTGAATGCCTGCTCATCTCAAACACAGTTCTATAAATGTTTACATCACACTTAAAGTGCCCTCAATGAAGATTTATAGGCTTGAAATATATATATATATATTATATTTTCATGTACATATATGAATGTATTAAAATCACCTGATGTTGGGTAATGTTCACTCATAGTTTAACTCTATATCTTGTATAACACTGGCTAGTTCACCTGAGAAAACTTACTTGATGTCTCTGTTTTTCAATGACTTCATCAACAAAACATAGACTAAAAATACCTATTTTGTAATGGTTTTGGATAATTAAATGATATGAAACATAGGAAATGATTTTACCATGCAAGTTACAAAGTTACCACTTACTGGCTTTTGGTAAAAATATGAATTTAAAGAAGAAGATAAAATTTTTCAGTAAGCTTAGAGATTAAATATAGTCAGGTAGATGCTTGTCGACTTGTATTAGAACATAAGATTGCTTTTGTTAAGCTCTGACCCAGCCATGCATCCACTGAGCTATGGCTGGGCCATGCTTCTCTTTAAGCTCTGGTCCCCTCCCTAATCTGGGAGAGGTAGATCCCCCTTTTCTCTCTCTCTCCAATCTACTTTCTGAATAAACTATATTTTCGGGTCTAAAAGAAAAGAAAATTAAAAAAAAAAATGAAAAATGAAGCAGTCTCTCCAATTCAAAGGAGTGTGGAGTCGGGAGATTATTTAAAGTCGAAATGACTGGCACTTCATTGTAAACTATATGATATAGGCAAGTGATGTGAAATTCGAGAATTTGAGTCAACAGAGGACTCCAAAAATTATATTTCCTAGATAGATTTCTCCTCTTGACTCTGGAAACCGATGTCCAAATGCCTACTTGACAAATCTAATGGGAATCTAAATGACTTCTCAAACTATGTGACCAAACCCAAACTTCCAATTCTGTCTTGTAAGCCTGTACTTGCCATTGGCTTTCCCTTCTCAATTAAAAAAAAATCCATATATCTATAGTTATGTGTTTTTTGTTTTACTTGCATATTTTGTTGATTGTCTATCTCCCTTTACTAGATTGGCTATATGATTTCAAGAGAGCTGGTATTTTTATCTGGTTTGTTTACTGCTTTATTACAAGTCCCTGGAGCTAGTCCAACTCATTTGAGTTTTCGGTGAATATTTGTTGACTGAATAGCTGAACCCAGAATGTAGTTTGTTTGCTTAGGAGAATGTGTTTTTTCTAGCTCTTGCCTTAGCAGTGTAATGTTGACTGAAGTAATATGTGAGGCTATGAGGAAAAGAGAAAAGAAAGGGGGTTGTTTGAAGAAATGTCTGTGAAACAGCATGATTATCAGAGAGTTATTAGCAAATGTGTTTGAACTCTATGGCGAACAAAATGTGAAGACAGAGTTTTAAATGACAAGATGGGAGGAATGCCTCTTAGGCATATAGATAGGCAACATGGGTGTCTAAACATTGGAATCACTGGAAAATTCTTTCCTTCAGCTCTAGGAAATGGGTTACACTTTCAATTTTCTTGATAGGTTTTTGGCAGGGTCCTGCCTAGAGGCAGGGTTATGTACTTGAATACCACATGAGCTCTCAAGCCTAAGGCTTCTTGCCCCATACGTCTGTGAATTAACACATCTCTTTGAACAAACTTGTTTGATAGTTTGTGAAAGAAAACAGACTTAAATAGCAGTTTGGTAAAAAGTGAAGGCATGGGAAAGATCTGTTTTTAAAAGAGAACTCAGAAAAATCTTCAGAGTGGAACAGTTATATCTACAGACAAATTATTTCCCAAATACGATTTAAAGAGTGACCTGTTCTTTTCTACATCTACCAGTTGAACCACTGGAGCATCTGAGTTTAATCATGCAATTCATTTAAAGGAGCAATTACTGGAAGTGAAACATGGCCTCCAAAGGAAATGGATATTTTTGCCATAATTGTGACATTTATGGTGACACCGATTTAGACATATATCCCATCTTGCTGAATAAGGATGTTGCCAAGATTTGAATCAGCTAAGCTCTCAGAGAAACAAATCTGCAAGTTGGAAATCTTCAAAGGACAGAATTGCTCCATAACCTCAGAAAGCATTATAGTTTCTTTTTGATTGGCTTTACTGCTTAAACTGTGTGCCCTATGTGAGTTCTGTCTCTGTGTTCAGGGAATTTTCCTCTCCTGAATGACAGAGGGAAAGTTACTGTGATAGTTATGTGTCCTATGTTCTGGTTTAAAGACAGTTTTTAAGAGCACCCAAATCAATCTGGCCCATGGGGATTCATGCCCCTAAGGGCCACATTGCATCTCTAAATTGAAATGTCCTTGAGTAGTCAGACCCAAGAATATTCTAAAAAATGTCTCCCATCTAAATTCTAATTTAGCATGCTGCTGTAGACACCAGCTTTGGGTGAGCCAGCTCAGCATGTGTCCCTACTATTTAATGTCAGCCTATGACTATTCTTAGCCTTGACACCTCCAGACAGTTTTACCAGAATGAACAGATTTCTCCAACCCATCACATTTTCTATCCATTGAGTTGCAGATGGAAGAGGATAAAAAGGATACATATATGAAAGGGAACTGGTACACGTTTCCCCTACACTCACGAGATAATCTCAGCAACAGAGCTAGTGTCAATTGCATGTGAAAATAGGTTTTTTGTTTTTTATTTTTTCCTCGTGCTGGGTTCTGAAAAATGAAACATAGAGATGACAATAATGTATCTCTGCCAGCTTTGGATCTTTAGCTATCCAAGTTGGCAAATACCTAACATCAAGGAAAGACTTTCTAGCTAAAGAGGAAGGACATTTATAAAGAGATCAGAGTAAACGGGCATTGACTTTTCTGGCGGGCAGAAAAATCCATTATAAAACAGGAATTAATTGATGGTATGAAATGCGAGGAAGTTATCTTCATATTTTCTGAAGTATATTCTGTGAAACACTACTGCCTACAGAATCTCAGTGAATGAAGGACAGAACATTGGATTGTTGGTATTTCCATTTTTGTTGTGAATAATTCTGCAAGCTTGGAGAAACTGACTTTTTTACACAGTGGGGTTTTTTTTTTTTTAAGTGAGGGTGCTTGTCAAAAAGAGTAACTCTCTGAAATGTCAGGAAAATATACCTGAGGTGGAGACCCTCACAGAAGGAGTCACTCTACTGCACTTACTACCCTACTTCCTTTGTTAGTCTATAAGGATTATAACTGGAACTTACAGGGACAATTGGGGGTGAGGGTTGCAAGAGCTAATCTGAGAGCAGAGTAGAGGTTAGTAGATTCCTTTTCTTTTCCATGGGAAGAATGAGAGAAATTAAAATAGGTTGCAGTAAAAGTGATTTTTTTTTTAAAGAAAGAAAAAAAGGAAACATAAAGAGAAGAAGCTGTGTCAAGATAAGAAGTTCCGTGGAAAGATTTTCTGAAAAGGTTTTCACCTACTTGGAATTGGAAAAAAGCCCCCATCCCCAGAAAAATACTATAAGCCATTTCCTTTCAAGCATTGCTCACATATCAGAAAACTGCCTCTTCATCTACTACTTGAGAAAACTTACCCAGAAAGTATTTGAAGACATAGACTTTTATTTTTCAGAACCCTTGACACACTTAATATTTGTTGATTGTTTTTCCTTTTACTTGAGTAGTTCCTGAATCTACGTAACATTAGTATTTTTTCCTAGACTCACAGCCCAGAGGTTAAAAGAACTAGTTCAGGATCAGTGGTGGAACCAAGGCTATTAACTTCTTTGAAGTCATTGCCACATTGTACCAGGTCTTTTTCCTTGCAACTTATTGTGAATTATAATTATAGCTTTTACCAGTACTTCTCTATACTCTCTGATTACGAATAAAGACTATAAGGGGATGTCAGTGAGGACATTTTTGATTTGCATATTTATACCTGGCTTGGCATCCTAATTCAGTCTTTGAATGTTCAGTTGACTGAGTTTTCAAATCAGCCAGGGTCAAAGTCTCTAAGATATGACAGCAAATTTTACAATGAATTGTTTCATTCATAACATTCATCTAATTTGCTGATAATACTAGGATATTAATAATATAAAATTTGGAGAATCAATCTTTTAGAAATCAGAGATATAAATTAATCAATTTATACAATTCTCATGTGTATGTGCATGTGAAATCATCATAGAAAAATAGAAGAGAGTAGCAATTGTATAAGAAATATGCATTTTCCTACTCAAAGTCAGAAATGGCATACAGTTCCTCATGTATTGGAGAAGAATAACTACCTTTTAATGTGGAAAAAAACAAGTTATTTCACCCACACTAAGTTGAATATTTTACTAACACAGTCTTACGATCAGTTTTTATAACATTTGGACCATGCTGCATTTGTAAAATGTCACTACTAGTTATGTGCAGATCTCACATGCAGATGACTGAATTCTGTTTAAGTGTCCAAAAGTTTTAGAAGACTTGCAGATAAGTATTTTTGATTTTTCAGCCTGTACAAAATTTAAAAAGGTTTACTTTCTTCATATATCACATCACCTCAAACTAGGCAAACAGAAAAAAGAAACTGAATCTAAGACATAGGAATTATTTTTTGAATTGGCTGTGGATGAGTTGCTAATCTGTGAAGCTGCCTGATAAGAAATAAGTTAAAAAAAAAAAAAAAATAGTCACAGACAGTGCAAATATGCAAAAGAAGAAAAAAGAGCCAGGTAGTAGAAGACCTTAATTATATTTTTTCCTAACGATTTTAACCCCCATGTCATGGGTTCAGCATATCTTATGAGACCTTTCCTATACAAAGTTATTCTACTTTGGGGGCCCAAGATTTTCTCTATGATATGGCAAGACTTCATTACCTTGGACTTTTTTAAAATTTGGAATTAGTGATCACAGTTGGTGCCAGCTTAGAAAATTCTTTTTCTCATAGAGGGAATTACAAACATGATTGCAGAGTGGATGTTAAAATTTTTAAATCCAAACAGATACAAAAGAGAAAAAAATAGTGGAAAAAAATAAATGAAATGTTAGGCATTGGTTTGTTTATGTGGTAGAAATATATATAATTTTCCCCTACTTTCTGTAATGTGTTTACTGTATTTTATAATAAAATGCATGTTTAGAAAAACAAAATACCTAGAGCCTTTGGGTCATTTTTTAACTGTCTAGTTTTTTGCACACAGCTGAGATATGTATTGAAAATTATTCTGATTTAGCATAGAGAATTTTCTTACTCCAGTTACCTCATATGATAGAAAATATTCATATGCTTTTCTCTATGTATATTATAAATACTCTCACTTTATCTCAGTGGATATTTGAGGAAGAATCCGTTGTAGATCAAAACTCATGTGAAACGTGTTTTTAAAGAGTGCTACTGTATTGACCAAAATTGAACTCATAATAAGGATGTAGATATAAGTGTTTTAGGTGTGTGTCATCTTGGATCTCCTACAAGCATGAGTTCTGTTAAATCACAGTAGAGATTTGGGATTATTTAAAATATGAAATACAATACAGGTATGAATGTTCAAGTAGAGGAAAGCTTAGGACAGAACAAGGTACCTGGTCCATATTAAATTGGTATTTTGGGGGGTGGTTTGTGATTTTATTAAATCATCATGTTTTAAGTCTTTATTTTCTTACTTTTTACTGTTCTTATATAGATATTTTTAAAACAGTGAAATATTAATAGATTGTATATATTTTTGAGTCACCTCAAATAATATTTGTTGTAAAGATAGTCCTATCAAAATGTTTAATTAGCTAACTTACTAATTAGACTTCTTTATTTAGGATGGATATTTTGTCCTAGAGAATAACATTTTTGTGTAGTCAAACCTGTCCATCTTTTTTTTTTAATCATTATGTTTGGTATTATGCTTAGGTAGGTTTTCTTTACTTCAGATTTATAAACTTGACAATCTATATTTTTCCTGTAATACTTTGTTTTAAAATTAGATTTTTAAATTTATTTAGTATATTTTACAATGCATGAATTCAATTTTATTGTTTTCTAAATAGTTATTCAATTGTTTGTTCCCGAGCGTTTGAGTAATACATCTAAATGTATTTTCTATATTTACATATTTTTATTATTATGTTTCATTGGTATGGCTGTTTATTCTATATGAGTGAATGCTTTCTAAATTGTATTTTAAATCTAGCTTTGTTATTGCAAAGGCTGAATGAATGAAATGGCCATTTGGAAAAACCAGGCTAAAGAAAATTCAAACTAAACTGAACAAATTATATCCAAATGATTTTTTTGCTGAGCTTATTTGAATGATTGCTTCACTTTTTGTTTTTATTTGATTTTAAATAGATACTTGTTCTCTTAAAGTTAGTACATGAGAAAGACATTTGTCTACACTGGCATGCACAGTCTTGCTGTGATAACTTTCTTGGCTCTGTTTTGGGTGAGAGATGAGCTTGCCATGAAGGGTCACTGGTGGATCTATTTACCTCACATTTTGAAGTGCTGGTTCTGCAAATTTAGAAACTGAAGAACTGTCAAGCTATGTGCACAGGCTGTAAGAGAACAAAAGTTTGTGATGTCGATTTGTAGCTATATAAAGATTTCTGAGATTTATTTTAAGAAAGGTGTAAAAGTAACAATGAATAATTCTTTGGATATGGCTTTATTCTTCCAAGAATGAGAATATGTACCTGAACATAGCTTGAATGATAAAGTGGAAATGATTGTTTGGTTATTTTACATGTTAGGCATTATAAACCCAAGTAATTTCTTTATCCCTTAACTGGTGTTCTGATACTTCTGTAGAACGGAAAGAATCGATACTTTCTTCTGTACAGGGCGTTCCCCTGTAGTCTTGTATATGCTGCAAATTTTCTAATAAGTTTGAATTGAAATTAAATCCCTTGTGCAAATCTAAGATCTGCCTGCTGCAGTTCCAGGGCTGCTTTCCTTTGCTGGAGTTGCTAAATGAGCTGTTACATAAGGTATCATACTCAGTGTCACCGAGGAAGGAGACTTTGCAGTAAATGCCCAATTTCTTTTCTGAGATCTTTTCTGGGAAGAGCAATGTTTTTGATCTTATGAAAGGAAATCAGGCTGGACTGTGATGACCATAATAAAGTGATGTCTTTGCAAATGTTCTAAGTGTAAGTGAGATATTGAGACTATTCCACACACGTCTAATACTATATTTGAGGGTACAAAGGGTAAATTTTAAAATGGACAGTATAGCTAACTTTAAAAGATTTGGTGGGACTGGGTGTGATGGCTCAAGCCTGTAGTCCCAGCACTTTGGGAGGCCGAGGTAAGAGGATTGAGCCCATAGGTTAGAGAACAACTTGGGCAACTTGGTGAGACCTCATCTCTACAACAAACCAAAAAATTAGCAGGGTGTGGTAGCATGCGCCTGTAGTTCCGGCTACTTGGAAGGCTG
This sequence comes from Tarsius wallacei, assembly GCA_963574415.1. Classification (NCBI taxonomy): domain Eukaryota; kingdom Metazoa; phylum Chordata; class Mammalia; order Primates; family Tarsiidae; genus Tarsius; species Tarsius wallacei. Next base: position 7,756 of record CAUYQG010023402.1, on the reverse strand, counting down.
AGGTGAAAGGCTTGCGGTGCCCAGCAGGTGGATGCTGGAGTGGCTGTGAGTGTGCCACTGCACTCCAGCCTGGGTGATGGAGTGAGACTCCAACTCAAAAAAAAAAAAAAAAGACGATTTGGTGGATTTAGGGCTCATGACTTGAAATAAATCTTTGCTCCATAGTGAGTAAGAGAAATACACATATATTATATATATAAACACACACTCATTACCTTATATATTATGTATTAACTATATATTATATAAATTAGTAATAAATTCATATACAATTTATAATTAATAATACACGAATATGTTGAATATATAACTATTGTTTATGTAATATAACAATTTAATATTTTCAGAATGGAAAACACAAAAATGTTTGAGGAAGAAAATATGTACTTTGTAGAGATAATGATTGTGAACATTTTAAATTTCCAATTCTCACTTTATTTCATATATAAAGGACCCCCCAAAACCAGATCTTACTTATAAAAAAAGTGTAATTTATTATTACATTTTCTTTTCTTTGCAAAGTTTATTTATTTATTATAGAGTTGGGGGGTAAAAGGGAGGATTTACTACGTAACTAGGCTGCATGCAGGTGAAGTTTGGGCTTCTAGGTGACCTTCATTCACCCTAGTAGTGGACCAGGTACCCTTTGTGTTATCACTTAACACCATGCCCTCCCCCCTCCCTCCCTCTTCTAGCAGTGCCCTGCGACTGCCGCTTCCACCCTTGTGCTAATGTGACTAGTGATCAGGGCCTCACTTATGAGTGAGAACATGTGGCATTTAGTTCTTTGTTTTCATGATAGTTTACTTAGTATAATGGTCTTCAACTGCATCCAAGTTGCTGTGAATGCCATGATTTTGTCCTGCTTTATGTCTGTGTAATACTCCACCGTGTATATGTACTACATTCTCTGTATCCGGCCCACTTTTGATGGGTAGCAGGGTTGGTTCCATGTTTTTGCTATTGTGAAGAGTGCAGCGATAAACATGTGTGTGCAGGTGTATTTTTGGTAGAGCTATTTATGTTCCTCTGTGTTTATTCCCACGAGAAGGATTGCTGTATAATATGAAAAATCAATTTTTAATTCTTTTAGGAATTGCCACACTGCTTTCCATAGAGGTTGAACTAAGTAACATTTTCACCAACAGTGTAGAAGCATTTCCTTTTCTCCACAGGTATGCCAGTGCTTGTTTTTTGACTTATTAATGATAGCCATCCTTACCGAAGCTAGGTAGTATCTCATTATAGTTTGGGTTTGCATTTCTCTGTTGATTAGTGAGGTTGAGCAATTTTTTCATGTGTCTATAGGCTGCTTGTATGCCATCTTTAGAGAAATGTCTGTTCATGTTCGTTGCCCATTTTTTAATGGGATCATTAGTTTTTTTCCTTTCACTTTGTTTGAGTTCCTTGTAGATCCTGGATATTAGGCCTTTGTCCATTGAATAATTTGCAAATATTTTTTCCCATTCTGTGGGTTGTCTTTTACTCTCTTGATGGTTTCTTTTGCTGTGAAAAAGATTTTCACTTGATGAGGTCTCACCTGTTTTTCTTAGTGTTTGTAGCATTAGCTTTTGGGGACTTGGTCATGAATTCATTACTTACTCCAATGCCCAGAATGGTGTTTCCTATATTTGCTGCTAGCATTTTCATAGTTTGAGTTTTAATGTTTAGGTCCTTGGTCCATTTTGAGTTGAATGTTGTGTACGGTGATAGGTGGGGGTCCAGTTTCATTCTTCTGCATGTAGTTAGCCAGTTTCCCCAGCACTGTTTGCTAAATATGGTCTCCTTCCCCCAGTGATTGTTATTGGTGGCTTAGTCAAAGATGAATTGGTTGAGAGGCCATGTTTTTACTTCCTGAATTTTTTTCCTGTACAATTGGTCTATGTGTCTATTTCTGCACCAATACCATGTTGTCTTGGTTACTGTAGCTTTGTAACCGAGTTTAAAGTCTGGAAGTGTTTTGGCTATTTGTGCTCCTTTTTTGTTTCTATATGAATTTCTGTATTGTTGTTTGCAAGGCTATTAATAAAGATGTTGGTAATTTGATGGGTATTACATCGAATCTGTAGATTGCCTTGGGTAGGATGAACATTTTAACAATAGTAATTCTTCCAGTCCACGAGCATGGGATGATTTTCCATTTGTTTGTGTCATCCTTGATTTCTTTGAGCAGCATTTTGTAGTTCTCATTGTATAGGTCTTTCACTTCTCTGGTTAAATGTATGCCAAAGTATTTTGTTGCGTGTGTGTGCAGTTTTTATGAATGAGATTGCATTCTTTATTTGGTTATCTGCCTGCTTGTTGCTGGTGTATAGAAATGCAACTGTCTTTTGCACACTGACTTTGTAACCTGAACTTTACTAAAGTCATTCATCAGTGCAAGGAAGCTTTTGACAGACACCCTTAGGTTTTCTAAGTATAGAATTGTATCATCTTCAAAGAAGGATAGCTTAACTTACTCTTTTCCTATTTGGATTTACCTTCAATTTCCTTCTCTTGTCTGATTACTCTATCTGGAACTCCCAGCACTATGTTGAATAGGAAGGGTAAGAGTGGGCATCCTTGTCTTGTTCCAGTTTTTAGGGGGAATGCTCTTGGTTTTCTAGTTTATTTCCATACAGGTGTTCATTGTAATCTCTGACAATCTTTTGAATCTTTTCAGAGTCAGTTGTGACCTCATCTTTTTTGTTTCTAATCTTGTTTATTTTCACTTTTTTTCCTCTCTCTTTTTAAAATTAATCTGGCCAGGGGTCTATCAGTCTTATTTATGTTTTCAACAAACCTGCTTTTTGTCTTTTTGATCCTTTCTATGATATTTTGTTCTTCTATATCCAGCAATTATGTATGTCTTTATCTTGGTGATCTTGATTTTTCTACTGAAATTAGGATTTAGATGATCTTGCCTTTCCAGCTCCCTTCAGTATGTCAATTCAGTGTTTACTTGTGATCTTTCTATTTTCTTTATGTGTGCATGCAGTGCGATGAATTTTCCTCTTAACACTGCTTTCATAGCATCCCAGAAATTCTGATAAGTTGTGTCTTTGTTTTTGTTTGTTACCAGGAATATTTTTATTTCTATCTGGTTTTGTTGTATTGACCTAGAAGTTGTTCAGCTGCATGTTGTTTAGTCTCCATGTCTTTGTGTGTTTGAGGGAATCTTGTTGGTGGCAATATTTAGTTTTATTCCAGTATGATCTGAGAAGGTGCATGGTATTATTTTGACCTTTTGAAATTTGTTCACACTTGATTTATATCTGAGAATGTGATCAATCTTTGAGTATGTTTTATGTGCTGATGAATAGAAAGTATACGTTGTAGTTGGGTGGAATGTTCTGTAGATGCCTATTAAATTCATTTGGTTGAGTGTTGAGTTATTGTTCTATATCTCCTTGTTGATTTTTGTCCTGATAATCTATCTAGGGCTGTTAGTGGGGTATTGAGATAGAGTGTAAATGTCAATTTATATATTGATTTCCTTTCTTAGTTAACACAATAGTTGTATATAAAACATAGTGCGCCTCTGTTGGGTGCCTATATGTTTAGGATGAATATTTCTTGCTGGTAGATTGAGCCTTTTATCATTATGTAGTGTCCTTCGGTATCCTTTTTTACCTTTTGATAGTTTGAAGTCTGCTTTGTCTGACATCAGGACAGCTACCCCTGCTCTTTTCTGTTTCTCATTTGTCTGAAAGGTCATTTTCCAGCCTTTAACTTTGAGCCTATGGTGTCCTTTGTAGTGAGATGAATTTCCTGGAGGCAGCAGAATGTTGGATCATGCTTCTTTATCAGGTTTGCCTCTATGTGCTCTTCATTGGTGCATTCAGTCCATTCACTTTCAAATTAATTATTGAAATGTGAGAGTTTATCCCTGCTGTAGGGCTCTTAAGAGGTTGATTTACTTCCTTTTTTGCTTTTGTATTTATTTATGTGTGTATTTTCATTTTTTTTGTGAATGAGATCTATATGCTGTATGCTCCTTTAACTCTGTGCTTGCCTGTACTTTTATGATGGTTATGACAGATCTTTTTTTCTGTGTTCAACACCTTCTTAAGCATCCCCTGAAGGCTAATCTGGAGGCAGCCTATTCTCTTAGGGATTGGATGTCTGGGAATGATTTTAATTATCCATTACTGATGAAACTTAGCTTGGTAGGGTAGGAGATTCTTGACTGGAATTGCTTATCTTTGAGAATGTTAAAAATGGGACTCCAGTCCCTTCTGGTTTGTGGTGTTTATGCAGATAAGTCTTGAGCAATTCTGATGAATCTTCCCTAGTAGGTAGTCTAATCTTTCTTTCTTGCTGCCTTTAGGGTTTCTTTCATGCTTATTTTGTAAAGGCAGGTTAGTATGTGTCTTGGGATTGGTCTCCCTGAGTCTCATGTACTTGACTGGTCATCTCTCTAGAGAGATGTTGGAAGTTTTCTTGAATGACTTCATGGAATGCTTATTCCATGGTGTTCTCAGACATAGATTTTGCTTTATGACGTAGTCCCACATCTCTTGGAAGTGTTGCTGATTCTTTTTGAGCCTTTTAAAAAGTTTTAGACAGACTAGATTGGTTCTGTATTTTAGTCTTCAAGCTCTGGGATTGTTTCCTCTGCTTGACTGATCCTACTTCCTATGCTTGTTAACACATCTTTAACTTCCAGGATGTAGTTATCCAGTTCCAGTATTTCAGAATAAGTCTTTTTTAAAAAATTGCCCAACTCCACTTTTACTTCCTGTGTGACTTTTGACTCTTTGGTTTTGTTGCTCAAAGGTGTAAATATCCATCTGTTCTAGGGTCCTTTTTGTCATTCAATATAGATCATTCAGTGAGAGAGTGATGGGTACCCACTTCTGCTCCATGTTGTGCCCTAAAAAAAGCACTTCTGTTGTAGAGTTTCTCACTGTTAGTCTGGTTGGGTTGTTTTTCAGACTTGTAGCAAGTACTCTGCAGGGAATGGATGGGGAGATAGGCCCCCGGTCTGCTGGTTTGTGGTTTGTAGCCTAGATACCTTCCCACCAGTAACAACTTTGGGTGTCTTTCATGTAGCTCCCTCCCCGTTCAAGTCTGTATTCAGCACTTGAAAGAGAGAAAACTTTCTGCCACAGGGGGATCTGCTTTGTAAGTGGGCAAGGCTGGCAGGTGGTCCTCCCTGATCTGGGGTTGAGATTGGCCACTAGATGTTGGCAGTGGGCAACAGTCAAGTTTAATCTGCAGGCAAGCTTTCTCAGCCTGGGAGCCAGTCACCAGACTTTGCTGACAGAAGTCTCATGCTCAGAAACTGTCTGGGTACAGGTTTGTTCCCTTGTTCTGCTTGGGCTCCAATCACTTGCTGCTGTGCCTGGCCAAGACTCTTCATGTGTGGGACTGATGCCTTGTGTGTGGCTGGGGTGGGGGTAGCAGACCCAGAGTATTTTAAGATTATTCACCATCTCTTATACACAGGCCAGGATTTCAGTTTATGGGAGCCGAGTGCATGGCAGAGGATGAGGTGCCTAGAATCCAGCATCTACTGTAGCTGCATTATGCTTAATTATTTTTCAGTATCCCAAGTATCCTGGCATCCTTTCCATAGATCTCCCAGTACCTGCAGGTTACAGGGAGACAGATGCTATGGTAGAGCCATGTGGGCTTTCTGAGAGTAGGAAATGAAACAGTAGAGACAGACAAGCTTGGTGCATGGCCATGGGAGTCTTACTCTTATATTTTAAAACTTAAGTCACCTTCAAAGTACTCTCCGTTTGATGCAATACACCTATCAAGATGCTTTTTCCACTGCTCAACAGTTTTTAAACTCATCAATTTTGATGCCTTTTAGTGTGTGTGCTGTTTTTTATTTCACCTCTTCCACGTTGGCAAAACATTTCCCTTTGAAGATATTTTTCATTTGGGGAAACAAACAAACAAAAAACCTGCCTAGGGTGAGATGGGGTGAATCGGGAGGGTGGGGCAAAGAGGTAATGCTGGTTTTGCTCAAGAACAACTGAACACTCAGTGTGGCGTGGGCAGGTACGCTTGTAAATCTCCCATCATGAATGGGTAAAATGTTGAAAGATCTCAGAAGCTAAGCAGGGTTGGGCCTGGTTAGTACTTGGATGGGAAAGAATCTCTAAAAAAAAATTTACCGAGCATCTCACAATAATGCTAGCTGGTACGCTGATGCTGATGGGTTCCTAAAACACTTACCTAGTGGGGGAAGCCTGTACTACAAGGGAGCTGCCCTCCAAAAGATAATTCTGGTGTTTTGGTTTTTTTTAGTCCCTTCTGAAATACACATACATTCTTAATTTTGACTTTCTGTTATAAAATGTTTTCTGTATTAATTAGAACTATAATATAACATTAATATCTGTATGATATTCCATTGTATTGACATACACTATACATTTTCAACATTTCTAATAATTTTCAAACAAATATTTAAACCTCTGGATATAAATCCTAAGTCAGTTTATTGAAAGGGAAATATTTGATTAAAGGTACTCAATGTTTACTGAGTAATAATAAGGGAAAACAAAACTTAAACAAAACAAAATGCCTAGATAGGTCAAAATAAAAATGTCATAGAGAAATTTAAGCACTTTCAGAGAAGAAGAACAAATTATTATTTTGAACTTTTTATATTAGATACCAATAAGTCAGGTATTCATGCTAAAATCTCAAGAATAGCCTAGAATTAATGTATAAATAATAAGTGAATATGTAAATAAATAAATACATATACATACACATAGGCTATTAGCAGGGGAAAAAGTTATAATTAAAAAAAATACTAGGGTTGTGGTAAGATGGCGTCAGCATAGGTGGAATTGTGAGATTCTCCGAATTTGAGTTCCCAAAAAGACTCTTGCTTTCCTTCCCCCACCCTGCTGCCCACTGCCAGCCACACTGGTCCGAGGCCCGGGGACCCTAGGTCCCACGCAGGGCCGGATATTGCGCCCCTGGCTGCTGCCATGCACGTGGGAGTCTCGGGTCTTGGCTCCTTCCCTGGCTACATTGTCTTGCCCAGACCAAGCCGCCGGTCACCCAGGGAGTCTCTGGGCACCCGCCACTCAGAGAAACCGATTTCATTTCTGGCTGAAATACCCTGTGAGCGATCCAGGGTCACTTTTGCCGCTCACTGCCTGCCCTTTGGAGTTTTGGAGCTCTGGAGCTCTGGAGCTCTGGGCCCACCCTGGCTGAGGCACTCAGCACGACCCCATGCTTATATAAGGGAACGGCATATCCTGAGGAGGTGCTGATCAGAGGCTCTCAGCTCCAGAGGAGGGAACACCCGATCCCCTCCTCCACTCCAGCCCGCTGGTAGTGCCTCGAACCAGCACCCAGCTGTGCAGCTGATCCCCGGTGCCTCCCACGCCACCACAGTCCATCATAGTGGATTGCCCAGGGACCCAAAGGAGCAGAGAGAAAGGATCCGCGAAAGTGAAACTGCCACCTAGGCCATTCTCCAGGCAGAGATTTGCATTGCCCCACCCACCTTCCAGCAGCCTCCACCTTGGTTTTGTAAAGTCACTAAACAGAAGACAAAGCCCCTCCCCTACGCTGAAGCAGACAAAGGGAATTAAGCGTAGCAGACTTCCCAGGCAGCAGGCCAAAAGAAGAAACCCATTAATGTCTTGATATCTAGATTTGTAGTTTGAGACCAGACTATAAATCTAGATATCAAGACATTAATGGGTTTCTTCTTTTGGCCTACTGACACTTCTCAAAGGAAGACATCCGAGCAGCCAACAGACACATGAAGAAATGTTCAACCTCACTAATCATCAGG
>CAUYQG010023401.1:0-41835 GCA_963574415.1 Tarsius wallacei | reverse complement strand
GCCATTTAGTTGCCATCAATAAGAAATTTACTTGTTTTAAAAAAATCCAAATGCTGGCATTGTCCAGAAAAATTTAACAGGTTTATTTATAATTGTTATAAAGTCGAACCGCTGAAACTTGTTCACTGAAACATTTTGACTTGCATTAATGCTTTACATCCCAGCTTTAATATTAAAAATTCACACACAAATGAAAATGGAAAAACTGCCAATACCTGATTTCTGTCCCCTATTTTTCCACTTGCAATCATATACTTAGGTACCTTTTGACCCCATGGGAAAAAAAAACAAAACAACCTAACGTTCAGAACCACCAATAACAGGAAGAAGAGAATTTTTTTTTTTTTTTGAGAATGAAATGTTTCCCATCATAGTGGATTTAAGCACGCTCTCCACGTATGCGGCGTGCTAGCTGGATGTCTTTTGGCAGAATTGTTACACGTTTGGCATGGATAGCACACAGGCTGGTGTCTTCAAAAAGGCCAACCAGATAGGCCTCACTTGTCTCCTGCAAAGCACCAATAGCTGCGCTCTGGAAGCGCAGATCTGTTTGGAAGTCCTGAGCAATTTCTTGCACCAGACGCTGGAAAGGAAATTTCCGAATCAGAAGTTCAGTGGACTTCTGATAACGTCTAATTTCACGGAGTGCCACAGTACCAGGCCTGTAACGATGAGGTTTCTTCACCCCTCCAGTAGAGGGCGCACTCTTGCCAGCGGCTTTTGTAGCCAGTTGCCTCCTGGGCGCTTTACCACCGGTCGATCTGCGGGCAGTCTGCTTTGTACCAGCCATGGTATAGAGACCTCCTTACCCCCCTTCTCCTTCAGCTGGAGCTCGGCGAGCTAGAGACGGCGCTGGCGTCGGCGGCTGCGAACACAATTGAACTCTTTTCATTTTCTAATGGGTTCAGTTGATGATTTATTATTTCTTTAAATCCACTATTGGCTTTTTAACTATACCTTTTTGTGTTTTATCTAGCAGTTGTTCTGGGGATTATAATATGCTTCTTCAAATTATCACTGTTTACTTAGAGTTAATATTTTACCACTTCATGCAAATGTGATAATCTCATCAGTATAATTTTATTTGCCACCATACTATACTTTGTAGTATTTTTTTTAGTATTTGACACCTGTAAGTATTATAGACTCATGTTAAAAATGTCAAAATGTATGCATTCGCCAATTTTCTTTTTAAAAAATTACAAGAATAAAAAGATAAGTCTTTTAACATGTACATAGATATTTAACATTTTAGTACTCTTTCTCTTCAGCCTGAAGCAGTGTCTTTCTCGTTTCTTGTAGGAGTTTTGCCAATAACAGAAAATTCTTTATTTCTTCATTATTGGAAGACATCTTCGCTGTATATAGAATTCTGATTTATCAATTTTTTTGATTAAGAAATGGTATTACATTTATGATGAGTAATCAGTTGATGTTTATTTAATTGTTTCTGTATAGACAATCTATTCCCTCTTCCCCTCTGGTGACTTTTGGGATTTTTCTCTCTTTGGTTTACAGAGGCTTGAATACAGTGCCTACATGTGATTTTCTTTGTATATTTTTTTTCATCAAATTTTGGACATTTTCAGCTACAATTTCTTCAAATATCATTTCAATATCACTTCTGTACCATTTTCTGCCACCCACAACCTGCTATGAAGCCTCTCCAATACATTATTTTTATTTCAGATACTATACTTCAACTTTGGGTCTTTTTAGTAACTTCATTTTTTTTCCCTTTCTGAACCACTCAAAGTATATTGGACTGTTTAGTATTGTTCTACAGATCACTCTGCACATTTCTTCAATCCTTTTTCTCTTTGTTCTTTATATTAGTAATTTCTATTGATCTGTTTCCAAGTTTACTGACACTTTCTTCTGTCATCTCCAATCTGTTGTTAAGCCTCTCCAATGATTTTTTTTTTAAGTTCAGATATTGTACTTTAACTTTTTAGTTATTTTTAATGCTTTTCATTTCTCTGCTTATTTTCTAATCTGTTTCCTCATGGTGATCATATTTTCTTTAAGTCCTGAATATATTCATCAGAATATAATTTTTTTGCTTTGGTTGTTTAAATTAGAAGTCACATTTTTCTGTATCCATCACCAGTAATTTTTGAATTGTACAGACTCTGAATTTTGTTACCTTTCTCTGATAGAATAGATTTTTATTCTAGCAGACAATTAAATTACTGGTTAACCATTTTGACACTGTGGAGGATTGGCTTTGTGCTTTGATAGGACCTACTGATGTTCCAGGTTTGTCTCTCTTTCTAGAATTAATTTCTCAGTTCTAGGTCATCATCTATATTCCTAAAGTGTGGCCCTCTTGGTTTCAAGTAAAGCCTGAGACATTAACCAAACCCTTCTAACTTAGTAAAATGCAAACTCCCAACTTTGTCTCCCTTTCATCTAACATATTGGCTCAGCTCTTTTTCCGTCTAGTTGTTCCTTTTCTCTAGGTCCTTACACACATGCATAGTTTATAAATCAGCCAAAATATTAGGAGAACTTACAAGTAGATTTATGGGAGCCCTTCCTCTGTGGCTCCATCCATTCTAATATTTTCTTCCTCAATTTTACACACTCTGTTAATCCCAGCTTCATCTTCTGACACCATAAACCAATAGGATTGTGGCTTGCTACTTGAATACCAACTGCTCTATACCATACAGACTGGGGATTTCCTTGAGGAAAAAAGTTGTAATAAATGTAGATTCACCTAGTACAGTTCATTTCAGATTCTGACTGCTTTTTTTCTGAGCCTTTAAATAATTGCTTATTAAAAAGTTTTTAATTGTAGTTCCCTTCCTTCCTTCCTTCTTTCTTTCCTTCCTTCCTTTCTTTTTGAAATTTTAACAATGGCTTGAAATGGTTATCTCTAGAAAAATTTGTCCTGAAATAGTACAAGTTTCTCCTCCGTTACCAAAATCAGAACTATTAAATTGTAGTATTATGTTAGTACTTAGAAATCTGATTTGGAAAATTGTATCACAATACAAATATCTATAGGTCTTTCTGTCTCAATATACTGCATTTTTTTCTGATACAAGACTACTTTCTAACCTTTTTAAAAAATTACATTTACTAAATATGGCCAATGGATATTTGTATAACTTGCTTGGGAGGTTAGTGGTATGTGATTTCTCTAGTTATGACAGAGAAGTTGAACATGTGGTACAGTTGTGCAGGAAAAAAGGATAACTTTATCCTCACCATTTTTTAAGTCTTACTCTAAGACAGGCATTTGCTAAGTATTTTTTACATATGAAATTATACAACTTTCACAACAATTTTAAAAAATAGGTACTATCATAATTTTATTTTGGAGATCACAAAACTGCAAAGTAACTAAGGTAGTGAGACTCTAGAGTTAAATTCCAACCATTCCCTCTACTGACTGCTCAGAATTGAGATCCAATTCATCCACAGTGCTCATCACTTGTTCCAACAATATACATCGCTTATGAATGTTCTATCCCATTTCCAACATTAGCAACTTGCTTCTTTGCTTACATGAGAGTAAGTCATATAGACTTAACTCTCCATATTTCCTATAAAATTATTGCACTTTCACGGAACTGCTGCAAAATGGAGACCAACAATGGGAGCAGTGAGAAGCCAAGAAAAATCTGAATCAATGAACCCGAAACAGCCTTTCCAGTTCTGACTATTCCGCTTGTCCTTTAGAATTGAGTTTCAAATTGATCTCTTCTAAAGCGCCTCCAGTGTTTAGTCTGGAATGACCTGCCATTCCACCTGACTAATTACCCTGGCAAATTAATATAACAGGCCAATGATGAACTATTTGCTTTTATGTCTCAACAACATTTTAGGTGTTGTGTGGAAAACAAATGAAGAGCAAGACAAAATCATCAGCTACAAGAACACTATACTTTGGCTAGAGAGATTTTTACCTATGTCAGTCACCTATAGTACTATCTTCCTCCAACATATCTCATCAGCCTGTATGTACACGTATATTCCAATATATTGCTTTTCTTTTCTCTCTTCTTTGCAATCATTTCATACAGGCTATGCATGTCAAGAATCTAACTAACTTTCTGTTGGTACCCAACTCTTTAACTCTGAGAAATCTGTAGGTTCAAATGGAGCCCTGTGGCTACTGGCAATGTTCCTGACTACCATCAGGTTCCTCTGGTAGAACTCAGTCACCACTGCCTTATCCAACCTTCCTCATTCAGCTTGTAATCAACTTAACTTTTAAAGTCTTTGCACGCATTAGGTAATATTTGTTCTGTTAACTCCCAGGGGCCTGTGGTAACTGCCCAGCTAGGAAGCCCTACCCTTCATTATTCAGCAACAGCTTGAAGAGTATTCTAAATCTAACTTTCCGCCCTCTGACAGACCAGCTGCATCAAAGCCTGTGTTCCCTGTTTGTTTGTTTGTTTCCTGAAGCAGAATCACCATCTCAAACTGAATCATCTATTAGAGAAGTAAGGATTCTGGGTCCAAATTTTAAAAACATGTCTCTTCTGTGAACCACAGCAAATCTAAACTGGATTATGCCTTATATTAGAGTCAGGACTCATGTGGTCCCGTTTTCTCTACCCTTTAGATTCCTGCATGCTGTTCAGGAGAAGTTACTGGCTTTTGAACTGACGATTTGAAAATGAAGGCATTTTTCTTTTGGGGAAAATAGTCCTTTAGTGATTTAAACAACGAGCCTTGTGATCAAAATAATTCATAAAGGAAAAGATTTATGAAGTGACTTCACTAGCACACAATGCATTTTTAAAACTTTGTTTTTAGAATAAATCTGTCAGTACACAAGCCAAGACAACACATCTGAATGCAATATCAGTGGACACACCCAGAATCTCTTCTTTGCTTGTCCAAGACTGTGGTAGAAAAGGGAAATGATTTTCTTTGTCTTCTTTATTTAATATTAGTTTTTTTTTTAATTTTTAAAAGCTAGTTCCATGAAAAGACTTTTTAAAATTGTGCATACTATCATTTCCTGCAGGGAAACCTGCCTTTAAAAATGCATTTTCCATTGACCACTTGTGCTTGTTTAAGAAAATAAAAAATAAATAAAGAAGTCCAACTTATAATGAATCCCTCTGGCATAAGGGAGCCTGTTCTAATCTCCCTTTATCAGGTTTGAGTGATAGTTCTGCTCAACGAGTATTGACAGGGCCGTCCTGTTTCTCAGGCTTTCGTTTCCCTTGGTTGGAGAAGGATACAGTGCATTTTCACATTCTCAAAGTCTGCAGTTGTTTTTATATAAGAAGCAATTTGCTTGGGTCACGTCAGGTCGAATGGGATGCCTGCCCAGCTCTTGGTTTTAAAGGAAAAACATACAGAAAGACACAAAAACACAGCAGTTTCCTTCATTAAATTCCACTCTACCTGCCATGGGCTTCTAGCCACAATGGAATTTCCCACCCTGGCCTAGCCTAGTCTAACTTTTATTTTTAGGGATTTTTTTTCCCCTTTAAATCTTATGAGCTTTCTTTCAAGTGAACTTTGAGGTAAGGATTTTTAAATGATAGAGTAATTGCCTGGTTTAAAAAGAATCAGACATAAAAAACAAATGCCTAGTGACCTTCCATAATATTGCTGGATAACTACCCCCTGGATAACAGCCTTTCAAAAAACTGTTCATAATCAGTACAAGACAGATCATGTAATTCAAAATCAAAACTCGAATCATTTCGTGACTAGGGAACAGCATTTTTTTCATTGGTACCCTCCTCTTACCAAATTGCATTGGATAGAGAGAATTTTGGAGGAAAAAAATGAATAACTAAAAACACAAGGAAATAGATAAATAGATTGGGAGGGGGAGGGAGAGAGAGAGAGAAGCTTTTGGACCTCTCTCTCCTAAAAGCCATTTATGCTTTTGCCCATTGCCTAGAGGCAACTGATTTAATCAGGATTGTTCATGTGGATTATCTAAACTATGAAAAGCAACAGGGAGCACTTCCCAAGAAATCCAGACTGGGTCTGCTGCAAAATACTTGGTTTGGGGCCTGGCGCTAAGTAGACGGTTCACATTGTACTCAGGGTCCTAAGAAAAGTGGCTCAGTGTCTCCATAATTCTTTGTCCCTTTGATCTACCTCAACATTTGGTGTCTCTTGGCATTAGGAAAGCTCACGAAAATGACCCTGTCTAGTTAACTGATTCATAGTCTGGGGACCAAAAAAAAAAAGGGTAAGAAAGAAAAAAGCTTTGGTAATGAGGGGGGAGAAAAGTACCTACTTGCTATCTTTGCTCAGCATACATAAAGGTTGAAAGATGAGATTTTGGGGGATGTGAATCCCATTCTTTCCACATGCAGCAATAGCCTTGTCAAAACCAAATCTAGGCCTTATGGCAACCAACTCTTAAACATATTAAGTTGGCTCCCTCATTCATTGTTTTCAGGCTGGATCTGCGTAATCTCCCTTCAGATGAAGAAGTTTACTTCTCAGACACGCCATTTGCTCTTGGCACTGCTGTTCTCCTTCACCCACTTTGCCTTCTTATCCTCAAACCCCTGATTCCTTATTAAGGCTGATTGCTAATGCAGCCATTCCTTTAGCATCACAGCACATTTATAAACCAAAGATTAGTTTACTCTGCTTGGCTTCTAAAACCATTTGCTGCTTGAGACCATGTCATGAGTTTGTCTACTCATGTGAATAAACAAAAACTTGCCTATAATGTGAATTTGGAAAAGGAAGGAGCCACTATACGAAGCAAACTCTACAGAGGCCAAAATTACTGTCATAGGCTTCATGAATGCAGTCTTTGCCTATGCTATTCTACATTAACTTTATCTTGGATGTTAGGATTTTTGTTTCTTAAATGAATGCCATTTTCCTCCAGTAAAACCAAGCGGTTTATCTTGACATTTAATAGTAATTTCATGATTTTAGAGTTCCTTCTAAATCTAAAGTAAATGTTCATGAGACTCATGAACTAGTATCTAATTAATCTGAGCATTTTTAGCAGTTCCCTGAGGCTGCATATGATCTCTCACGATCCCTTGCAAAACCTGAGATTTTGCCCTGGTAAGGAGTGAAGCAAAATCCTTATTTATGGCAACTACCCCTCACACATTATAGTGAACTGGAGTACAAGAAAGCCACTACTATACTTTAGACAGAACATTAGGATTAATACTAGTAACCAAGGAACTGAGAGCCCGCAAATATAACAAATTCAAGAAGGAAAATGTGATTAAACAATATTGGAGTTTAGGAACAAGGGTGCTACTGTATCAATCTGTCACAATGCAGCCAATCACTACAGCAAGACTAACCAAAGGACAGTCTCGGGAAAAATGGAGGTATTTTTGTGTACAATTATTGAAGCATTACTTGAATTGGACCTGCAGAGAATAGTTCTCGTAGGTTTATTATTCATTCATTTCCCCATTCTCTCTCTCTCCCTCTCTCTCCCTCTCTCTTCCTCTCTCTCTCTCTCTCCCCCCACACACACACACATATACATGTACAACATACACACTACTAGCCTATGTACTACTGTGGTAAATTTGCATCTGTGAGTCACTGGGAAGATTTATACATACAATGTATAAAGATGAAAGTGAGAACACTGGTGTGCCCATGCTTTTTGTATAATATCACAAAGGAAAGACAATGGGCTTAGAGCAAGTTAAAGTAAATGGACAATGGTGCATATAGAGAACAAGTTAGGATCCTTAGGAGCTGGTAAAAGGACTAAATTTGTTTAGTATGTATATAAATGACTTGCTCACTCAGGGTCTTGCACTATACTGACACATAGCAGAAGCTCAATTAATTTTTGCTGAACAAATAATCTAGAACAAAGTGTATAATTATCTAAGAATATGGATGGAATTAAAACTTTTCTGAGCAAGGAGGAGCTAAATTGATGGGAAATTAAACTTTTCTGAGCAATGAAAAGCAAAACTGGACAAACAGTATTTGTCTAGGTGTGCATAAAGGTGGCAGTGTAAATACAGACAATCAAAATATTCAAATACAGTCAGGTGCTCCATAAGGATGTTTCAATCAACATTAAACCACATATATCATGGTGGTCCCATAAGATTATAAGCCCATAATTTTACTGTACCTTTTCTATGTTTAGATACCCAAATATTTAACATCTACTGTGTTAAAGCTACCTATAGTATTCAGTACAGCAACATACTATACAGGTTTGTAGCCTAGAAGCAATAAGTTATACCATGTAGCCTATGTGTGTAATAGGCTACACCATCCAGGTTTGTGTAAGTATACTCTATGATGTTCCCACATGGTGAAATTACCTAAGGATGCAGTTCTCAGATTGACTCTCCATGATTAAGTGATGCGTGGCTGTATATGAAAAGTTTAGTTGTAAGTCTTATCTAGGAAAAATACTTGAAGGTCCCTGGGCTCTTTCATACAAAAAGGCATTCAAAATTTTGGCCATCAATAAGGGAAGTAATGAAAATAAAATTTGTACTTCCCTTATATTAAAACTTCTGCAATTATATAAAACGATCTGTACTTAGAGTACCATGTTCCTATAACACAGCATTCCAGGGTCTCTTACACAGGACAGTCATTAAATCATTCAAACTATATTAAATGAATATAAGTTAATAGAGAACAAATTATTTTGTGATATCATAATTCACTGAACATGAGACAATGAGAACAAACACACTTGTTAATAAATGTTATTTAGCAGACATCATACTGACATTTCTTAGTAATTGACTACCATGGCAGCTTCCTAATAAGTCAAAATTTTCCCATGTTTTGTGTTTATAAATGAGTAATCTTGTAGCTTTGGGTGTTTACCTTCGTTCATCTATTTGATAATATTTTATTGATTACCACCTCCAGCTGTACCAGTCTGGTAAAATCAAACTTGATCCTGTAGATACTGTGACTATCCTAAATGAACCCCATGTTTCTTTTGTATCTTACATTCTCTGATTTTCACTGGGGGTTATCTGTCACAACTGTACATTCAAGCCCCTGATCTTATCCCTTTGTCTTGATTTATTTCCCTGTGAGGAGCCAAAAGGCTGTGTAATTCTGAGCATTGGTAGTAGTGCTATCTGCAATAGACATCCAACAGTCCCAAACACATTGTCTTGTTAAAGAGATAGAATGTACTTCCCACAATCAAGAAATGATTTGATTTCCCTTACCTCAGTAGAAATATTGTAAGTTAACAGTGAGTCTCCAGTTCTAAACCACAATATTCCTATCATAATATGAAATAATTCTAAAATACCTGATAGACTTTCTCCTACAAGTTGCCTATTTCTTCAGAATCTAGTTAATTCACCTGGCAACAAAGATTAGCTACTTCTTTTTGAATGCAAACAGAAAGAAATGTGATCTTTCTTATAAAAACTTTTGGTAAGTGGTGATAGACTTCAAAACCCTTTTTCTTTTTCTTCTTTAAAAAAAAAAAAATTGGCAACCATGGGTCAGTTATCAGGAACTTCAAGTTCAGAATCTGAGAACAGTGATTCTGTAGTCTTGTGATTTTGCACATGCTAGGGATTGGTAAATCGTTGAAGACCTCAAATAAAAGAAGAGGCATTGTTCTTTTCATTTGCAAGGAACCAGCAGGTATATTAAAAGAGGTTTTAGAGTACCTGGAACACTGGTAAACTGTTGACTTTTTTTTAAAACTGTCCACGAGGGTCTCTTTAGAAATAGGACAGCCTACAGAGAACATGGTGTCTCATTTCTATGGGTGGCAATTCCATAGAAAAATGCTTTGCAAAGAGACATACTACCAATACCCTTTCCTGTGAGATGGAAATGCTAAAAACAGATATGGGTTGGGCAAGATAGTTTAAAAGATAGGTAGAAAGCAATACAAACTACTGTGATAGTCTAGATTATATATGAAATGTATAAAAGAGTGAAATGATAAGTTCTCTACTTTGTAAAAGATGCATCAAAATTTCCCTTCTAAACTGCAATCATGTTTTTCAAATTGCGTATCAAAAGAAACTGTGCTAGGTTCATGACAAGCAGGGCACAATTGTAAACAAAATATATATTTTTAAAAAATTAGTTTACAAATATAGTTTTGATATTTCTAGAAACACGGGTGTCATTATGCTTGAAGATAACTAGTAGATTGAGTCAACTTATTCTGATATAAACCAGAATGTGACCTAATTGAAGGCTGCAATAAGTAAACACATTTGGAAAGAATGGGTTCATTCTATACTTTCCAAATTGCCCATCTCTCTGCTCCTCTTCTGCTAGGGATTTATTGCAGCCTGACCTTCAGCCAACAGGTTGGAGAACTGGGTGAGACAATATTTTGGCCTCATTTTTTGAAATTATGAATAGTCAAAAAATGTGACACAAATGATTTAGTGAATATTATCAGGGTATAAATTAACAATCAGCAACATTTATTTGTTAGCTCATACTGATGCTTAGAAAATTTTAAGTATCAAATTATTCCTTCAAATACTATATTCCTGATTGATCTAGGAATTTTTTGGTGCATATACCATTAAAAATGCTGAGAGATGCATACTTTTAAAAATAATATAATGAAATTTTATATATTATCTAAGTTCTTGTGTTTGCTGAAATAAGTAGTAATGAGAGGTAGCATTATCTGCTAGCTAATGAAGAGTGGAAGTCATCTGTTATAAGCCAATCATACTCATGAGCAAAATAATATTCTCTCAACCCTCAAATGCAAATAAGGATAATAAAAAAACTTTAAGACCATTGACGAACCCGAGCCATTCTATGAAAGTTTTTAAGTGCTACAATTTTTAAAAATTGTGTATTATGCATATAACATAGCTGATTATTAAATATGTAACCTTTACTTTGAGATTAATCCTCTCTTTCAAATCTAAAGGATATATTATTTTCTTCACTTATTCTTTTGGATAAATATCCTGTCCATAGTTGCTTGAAATCCAGCCTGTCATTTTCCCTTTAAATTCTAACATATTTTAAAGATCAGAGACTTGGGCAACCCCTTCAGGTCCCCTCCCATGGTAGGAGCTTTTCAGTCCTCTTAATAAATCTTGCTTTCTCAAAAAAAAAAAAAAAAAAAAAAAGATCAGGGACTTGTGGAGTATTGCCTGATTTGGAACTTGCCTCTATCTCTTACTTTGAGCAAGCTACTTAACTTAGTACCTCAGTTTCCTCCTCTGTAAGAATAGTATAATAATAGTTTACCTCCTATGGTTACTATGAGGATTACTGAGCTTCAATTTTAAGTTACTTTTCTAAGTCTTTGGAAGAAGTTGAAATCAGGTTAATTTAGTTAAGCAGAGCTTTGGTCTTTTTGTTAGCACATAATCTCCGATTTTCATTTCTGGGTTCTAACCCTCTAAAATTAGTTCAATAAAGCCCTGTTTGTGTAATTGCCACCTTCCTGCCTCAAAGCCAAGATAGATTTACCTGTTGGTTTTAGTTTTCACCAAGTCTCTCTTCAGCAAGGTGCTACTAATGGTAAAATATCAACTATTAAACTATTTGAGGCAGGTAAATGTTGAAAGGGAGTTTAGTTGTTAAGTCAATAGCAGTGTGCCAGCTTGGTCTGCCTTTCAGAAAGATCACCATAGTAATAAGGAGACCAATAAATAAATAAAAAGTATAAAATATACATCTATGCAGAATCTTAGAACCCTTTCTCTAACACATAAGTCATTAAGGGAAACTCTGAGGCCTGCCTATGTAATTTGACATTTAAAAGGGAACACATCATAATTCTGTGGAAGAAATTCTCAGTTGAGGATTACCACCTTTCTACAGATCAGATCAGATTCTTCTACACTCCATTAAAAACAACAATAACAAAATTAAACAAGTGAACAACAACAGCAAACTGTGGTTGTGGTTCAGGCCAGTGATATATATTATAAATTCAGTGGTCTTAAACTGGGGGACAATTTTGCCACCTCTTTATCCTCCCAGTGGAGAACTGGCAATGTCTGGAGACAATTTTGAGGATCCCAACTAAGGGTTTTCTGGTGGATAGAGGCCTGGAATGCTGCTAAACATCCTACAGTGTATAGAACAATCATCTACCACCCTCAACAAAGAATTATCTGCTTCAAAATATCAGTTGTGTTGCTGTTGAGAAATCCTGTATTAAGTTGATATCCCATAGCCACTGGCCTTAAACTATCAGCCACATCAACATTTAAGATACATAGCCTATGGGACCATCTAATAGTGGAAGAATAAGGCCAAGAAGAACTATTTTACATATGTAAACTTTTGGATACAGTGTTAAGGAAACAAACTCGCAAAACAAGTAGTTGTTTGGAAGCTCATCATTGCCCAATATTATAAACAGATAATTTTATATTATTGAACCAACCAGACTAATATTCTTTTTGAATTCCAGGAGTTATAAATATATGGAAGTCATGGACAATGCAGCATTATCCTGTTACAGATATATTTTGAAATGTTTTATAAAAAGCAGTGAATACATCAAAAAATTTTGAGCCCAAATGAGTTATGAAAAATTAAAGTTAATTTTTTGGGACAGATTTTTTTCTGTGCATAGTATTTTCCATATGTATCACAAACATTCTTTTGTGAAGAACATAGCCCCACACTTCTAACACCACTCCTCTCTGAAGACAAAACAGGCTTAAAGCACAAGAATCATCTTCAGCTAAGGGAGAATAACATGAACTCAAAGATAGGAGTGGAATTTATTTTTTAAATAGGCCACAATTATTCTGCAAACATTTTATCCGGCACCTCTCCACCATGAAAAGAATGTTGATTACATATGAAAGGAAGAACAAATATAAAGAAAATTTGAAAATCACGAAAATAAAATTTGTAAAAATGATGATGAATATGGCTAAAATTCAAATATGTGACATTTTATTTTTTAAGGGTTTCCCTGTCAAAGACAACACATATTTTCCTGATGAGAGGATGCCTGAAATTGACATTCAGGAGAGCATTTGGATATGTGCGATGTTGAATAGTTGAACTCATCTCTGCAACTACCCCTCTTACCTTAAATTTTTTTTTTTTTTCTGAGTTGGCGTCTCACTCCATCGCCCAGACTGGAGTGCAGTGGCCGCTCCCGGCCACCGCAGCCTCGACCTGCTGGGCTCCGGCGATCCTTCCACCTCAGCCTTCCGAGTAGCCGGAACTACAGGCGTGCGCTACCACGCCCGGCTAATTTTTTTTGATTTATCGTAGAGATGAGGTTTCGCCTGCCCAGGCGGGTCTCGAACCTGCGGGCTCAGGCAATCCACTCACCTCAGCCTCCCAAGGCGCGGGATTACAGGCTGAGCCACCGAGCCTGGCTACCTTAAATTTTAATGTGATTGGTAGTACCAGGCATTAAACTGTTTTGAGGGCCTCAGAAAAACTGGCTTTATTTCTTTTCAGTTTGAACCCCCAAAAGTTGCTTCCTAGGTAGGCACTATGGAGCCACATCTTACTGAGGACCAAGAGGTGAAATAACTGACTTAGTCACACAAAGAATGGAAACTCAGTAATTTCTGAGATGGCAGTATCTTTTACCATCTTTTTCTGTCCATTTAGATTTCTAGATTTGGCTCCAAAAGGTTTTTTTGTTTGTTTTGTTTTTTGTTTTTGTTTTTTACCTTAAAGGGACATTCTAGGGTCAAAGGCATGAATGGAGAGGGTAGAGAGTTTTAGCTTTTCACAACAATTCAATTACAAACTGTGTAAGTATCTCCGACCAGGAGAGACTACCACTAACAATTATTCCTAGAACAAGGCACAGGGTGAGGTTGAAAAAAGGAGGAAAAATAGGAAAGAAGCAGCAATATTCTGGCACTGTGAAAGGCTCAGAAAAAAAAAATCGGATTTTTTTTCTCAAAATGCTTACAATCTTATTCTACATTAAAAGATAAATACCCTTAAAATAACTGAAGAACAATGAGAAACAGTACAATTAAGTGTAAAAATGGATGATACAAGCAAAATGCTCTGGGGCAGTGGTGTCTCTTACATCTTTTCCAACACAGAGAAAAGAGACACTGGGTCAAATGCGACCTACTCTAGTTTCTGGTATTAGTTTCATAATACAGCTATAATCCCATTACAAAGAACTTCAAGGAACTGTTGACATTTTTTGCTGCCCTGTAGTTTATTGTCTCAAGTATTGCTTGAAATACCAGGCTACATGCAGAGACGTCTGCTCTAATGGTATTTGTTGACCTGCATTATGTTGGGGTTAGCCTGAATAAATAGAGAGGCACACTACATGGAATCAGTTAGTCGAATTGTTTGTAAGTAGGCTCGCATTATTTTTTTGTAATGTTTTAGTATTTTTAACCTAAAGACTAGACATTTAAAGTAGGACATTATCCTCAAATAATCCTGTTATTATATGAAACAGTAATATTTATTAAGAGTGCCTTTGTAAAGCCCAAAATGGGGATCTGCAGAGCCGGATTTACTATATATTTAATGGAGCTTAAACTTCAGGGACCTTTGCTTGCACAGCCCCCTTCCAAGGACCTTTGTAATCATACTTTTTTTTCTTTTTCTTCAAGAGGGTCCCCCAAATAGTTTAAGCTTCTGGCAAAATCTTGACTCATCCTGTGTATAAAATAATCTTGAAGGGATCAAACCTGACAGTCTTAAAAGGCCAATTCTGAGAAGGATACACAATATATTTTTACAAGGATATCATACAATCATATTTTCCAAATGTACCTCTTTTATTGTTGCTGCTCCCCTCCCCTACCAATGAATAAATGCCATTTTTCCTCACGGTTACAAGGTTATTAGACTCCTTTAAGTAAAATCTGTCCGTTCAGTAACTGGGAATAAGTACAGGATTAAAAAAAAAGATGAAAAATTCAGAGGTAGAAGATAATTTCCAAGAATGAGAAGGTATGTTAGAGAGACTCATAAAATTTTTCACTAGAACAGCAATAATTATTATCCATAACTAAGGAATATATACATTTGAGAAAAGGAAGGGCATGGAAATTCTCTTAATACAATTTACAGTAGTACCTACTGAAAAGTGTGGTGAGTTTACGCAGAGTGTGGGAACTTTTACCACCAGTAACTTCCCATGCCTGCTTGTCTGGTTTTTGAAAACCCCCCAAAATCCCACAAGCACCTCTAAACCCTACCATGGAATTCTCACACTTCTGAGTTAGAAGTTCAGAGCAGAATAAAAACTGGATGCACTATGACTGTCTGAAGTTTTTCCTATGATGCCTTGTCCCAGATTTTGAAGAAAACTGAATAAAAATTAATTCAAGAAAAAAATGAATGAAATTACCCCAAATGGAATATTAAATTGAAAAATAATAGTTAAATTGTTCATAACCATTTCCTGTTAGATTTTTTCTCTCTCTCTTAGAAATGGAGTAAGAATGCTTCAAATAAAATATGTAAAACCCATCCCATCCCATAAAGAGCCCACTCACGTAAACAGGAAACTTATTAAAAGAGTTTTTCTTGGTTTCCTGGCAAAATCCAGTTTTTATTTTGGTGGCAGCACCAAAATGAGAACTCATTTTGTGGGCAGGGTGAAAAATTAAACATTGCAAATCCATCTGCTGGATTAGAGTTAGTTGCCAGATTTGTTGGCTATAGGGAACAAGGTAGCTCTGAAACCAAGGAACAGGCTTCTAAGGACCAGTCCCGCCCTGTCCTACAAATGATGGTCTTTGGCCAGGCATCACAAATCACTTAGAGATTCCAAAAGGAGCTAGTGGATGCCAGTCTACGTTGTGTCAAGTGTCTCACATGCTCATCTAACTATTCTCTCCTTTCCTTTACATATAAAGCCTGTTTTATTCGCTTCTCTTCTTTCCCTCTCTGGAAAGCACTGTAGCAAAATTAAAAGTATGGATTTTAGAATTTGAAAAGTTGGTTTCTAGTCCAGGCTCTGCCTTCTTGAGCCATCATCCTCTGATATGTAGAATGGGACTAACAGTTCTTCCTTAATCAGTTCAAGTTTCTCAAAGCTTGGGTAGCATCGTCAGTCTCAAAAGTCACCCAAGGTAAAAACACAGATTCCAAGGCTCCTTCTTGACCTATTACATTAGAATCTTCATGGGCTGGAAAATCTTAGAATCTGAATTTCATACTTGCTCTCAAATGGTTTTTGTACACCATTCTAAGACCGAAAGTCTTAGAACCACATCCTAACTTGTCTGTGTCAAGAGGAAATAAAATCATATAGGAAAGCTCATCAAGACATGCTTCACTCTTCTCATGAGTATTATTTTCCAGGTAGCTCAAAGCGTCAAAGTAAGGACATAGAACTCTTTTCCTAAAGGTCTCTCTTCCAGCCATTTCCTGCTCTGTCAGCAGCATTCTACTTTATCTTCAGGTAGGCAGGGGGGTTCACCGGAGGTTGTGGTAGAGCTGAGAGCTGTGACACAGGCACGAGGTTTGTGAAATTTCATTTATGTGACTGTACCTACCCCACAGGGTGATATAAGGATTAATTCCTATTTGATAATTTACTGTGTGTAAAATGCCTTGAGCCCCTTGGAGGAAAGTGCTATGTAAATGTAAAATAATTATTATAATAATAATAACCTCGACTATTTAACTGATCGGTGAATTAGCCAAAAGATTTAGGCTGCCAAGGGACCAAGGCAGAAACCATTATAAGTAGAAACACTTTACATCATCATATCTCATAACTGTTATCACAAAAAGGGGAAACAAAGGGTGAAAATTAAGATAAATCCATGTTCTCAACTGATTTAAATGACAGAGGATCACTAGTAATGTTTCATGAAAGCAAGGAAATGCAAAAATGACAGCTGCATTGTAATTCTAACTCAGCCACATGTCCTGAGGTTTTATACACTTTGGTCTTTTATTTGTAGGGAAAATATCTCATCAGTGCAGCATCTAAAATTTAGCATTAGGAAGGCACTTGACTATGCTTTAGCTTAGCTGAAATGTGTCCATGATTTACTCCTATTTGTAGGTAATTCTTTTTCTATCTGAACAGTATTGATATTATTCTACGAAGTTCCAGGTAATATTTGAATCAGTTATTTACAATCAATTTGTCTCCCCACGTACACAGTCTAAGAAAACTAGAGTGTATTTCTAGATCTAAATTTAGGAATCTAAAATGTTTAAGAGATACTTTTTCTTCCCAGGAAGAAAATACTTTGGTGCATAAACCTACATGAGTTCAAAAGTCCTCAGCTCTTCTATTATTTGTTTTATTTATTTATTAGATTCATGGAGATCCTTCCACCAAAAGCTCAAGGGGCTGAACCCAGAACTTTCATATACTGAACATGAATCACTTCTTAAACCACAAAAAGCAAAAGAAAAGGCTATAGAAATCTTAATGGGCAAGCTCCAGATGCTCAAAAGCAATTGTTTAGTTACTCTACTTAGTTATGCATCATTCAAAACACTTTCTAACAATCAGGCAAGAAAGGTTCCTTTGTGAAGAACAGGCTTTGGGGCCTTGGACAAGTTTTAATTCTAGTTGTTTTTTAGATTACATACAAAATCGTTTTGGTGCATATGTAAAGAGGTACTGTCCTTACATACAGTAAAGTTTGCAGATGAATATTTTGAAAGGGAAAGAAAGAAAACAAGGGGAAGAATGAACATGTTGTACCTTACTTTATTTTTAATTATTAATTTCAAGCCTCAAAGATTTACATTTTTAAAAACCCAATGTCGAATGAGTGAAAACAGGTATAAACTAAGGTAAATGAGTACCAGAAAATAAAGTCAATCAGTATAACTCAAATTAATTTTTAGAATTTGAAATTAAGCTTCAAACTCTCTATAAGGGAGGATGATGAGTGAATGAATGAGGTAAAAAAAAAAAATCAGAGTCAGAGTTGTAACTGATTTTCTCTGCATGAAGCAATAAATATTAGGAATGCCTTCTGATTTACAGAAAACTGGCTGGGATACATAATACTCAAGACTGAAAAAATCCCAAATGTGATATTTGTCTCAATGTATCCATAAACACATACAGGTAAAAAATATGAGTGTTCTGGTATTGTTTTCTGGGTTCAAAGGATCTCTGAAAAGAACAGAAGAAAAAGGGTATCTGATAAACTGCTTCTGCTGAGGTCACTAGTAGAAAGTAAATCCAGTCAAGGCTGCCCATAAGAATTTCTATTACAAACATTTTAAAAATCCATCTTTCTTTGACAGATACTTTTTCCTTCTGTATAGCTAATGCCATAGCCAATGTCCGGGTCTTCTAGCCACATTGAAATTTCTTGCCCTTACATCACAAGCCCAGCTGTATTCATCAAAGTGGAAAAACTGACAGCATTGTCT
Source organism: Tarsius wallacei (assembly GCA_963574415.1). Taxonomy (NCBI): domain Eukaryota; kingdom Metazoa; phylum Chordata; class Mammalia; order Primates; family Tarsiidae; genus Tarsius; species Tarsius wallacei. The sequence continues at coordinate 23,592 of CAUYQG010023401.1, read as the reverse complement.
GAAAGACACAGCTTGGGATAATTGCTCCTTATAGTTCCCCTGTCAATGAATATTATCATATTCTTCTCACGAATAAGGTTACTGTACTTTTTTGCGGGGTGGGGATTTCTACTCAGCCACTAAACATATTACAGTTCCTTTAGTGGAATGGACTAAAACGTGACAGTGCAAGCTGTGGCTCAGCATTCCCAACATTCTCTTTTAAAACCTCTGTGTGCATATTTAAAAAAATCTTTATGTGTCAAGAAGAAGTAAAATGACAACAATGTTTTACTTGACATTACTGTTTTCTTAAAGAGGCTAACCGAAAAATGTCAGTGAGCAAACATAAAGAAAAAGAAATCATATGAGGCTACCAAATATACTCTCTTACTGAATTTCTTTCACCTAAATAGACAATGGAATCCTATGACATAATGTGTTTTCTTTTCCCATCATATTAGGCTGCAGCATAGTGCTTGTACTGAAAGTAGAAAACCATGCTTTAAGTGTTCTAGTGATCCACACCTTTGACATACTAGCTTCTCTTTAAATCTAACTCATTAAGTAGGAAACAATGTTAAAGTATTTTAGTCATCAATAACAAGGACAGCTGTAACAATAATATTAATATCAGCTAACATTTATTGAATTCTGAATCTTTACAACAACTCTGCCAGGTAATACTGTGATGATTCCCATTTTATTGATGAGGAAATAGAGGCATAAGGAAATTAGAAATTTGCCCAAGATCACACAGTCATTAAGTAGAGGAGACAGGATTCAAATCTAGATTCTGCTACACGATGAATATTTTGGTCCCCGAAGGCCCAATCCTCCTGACCTCCCCTGAATCTCTTCCCTCACTGATCAACTTGCACTGTTCACTTTCTCTTTCCAACCTTTATACATTCATTTGCACGTGGCTGGTTTTGAATGATACAGTAATCAAAAACTTAGGCTCTGGAGTCTGGGTTTAATGGAAGATATCAGTAGTACTTTACTTTTCTGTGTCTCAGTTTCCTTCTGTTTAAAATAGGAATAATAATACCAATTTCATGTAGTTGTGAGGGTTAAATGGGCTAATGTATGTTAGAACTAAGTGGAAGGTCAGTGTTTAATAAGTGTCAGTTCCTTATTATTGACTTTTATCTATTAATACTTATAATCCTGTTCCACAATCAGATTGTATTTCTTTCCAGAGAAATTATCAATATGCAAACTTATTTTGTAGAGCTTCCTAAATGTTCAACATATCGTTGAACCCTTAGATGTCCTATGTGCCACTGAAATAATATATATTAACTTTTCATAACAACTCTATCAAGAAATACATCTATTAACATATTATAAATAAAATAATTTTATACTAATATCTAAAATTTAGTGAGCACTTACTATGTGCCAGGAACTCAGCTAAGTCCATTATGGCATTATCTTATGTAATTACCCCTATAAGCCCCTGAACTAGGGGACTTTTATAATCCGTACTTTGCACAGGAGGAAACAGACTCACAGAAGTCACTCACCTGATAAATGTTAAAAACTGTAGACTCCTAACAACAACCCTATACTCTCTGCTAAAAAATGAATTTAAGGTAGGTATTTAACAAATGGTCAATTTTGATGATGAAACAACTGAATTTTTTATTATTTCTGTTACCAGAAGTCTTGTACTTACAACAAACCAACTATGGCTTAGTCAGTATCATTCGTTCATTATTTTAACTATTAAAAAGAGATTATTGTGTGCCAGGTACATGTTAAATACAGCAAATTTAAAAAAATTATGGATCTAAAACTTTCTCATTGAAAACAACTAATGATTTCATGTCATTTCACTTACTATCATTTTCTATGTCTACTCTTATAAAAATCAAACGTCCTCTCCCCCTTCCTCTCCCTGCCCACACTTTCTTATTTCTTCTTTTAGACCCAAGTTTTACAGTATTAAACTTATACAGATTTTTACCCATAAGAAGCTTATATGTCAAGGCAAGGAACCATTTTAATTATATTTACTCTTCATTTTGAGTATATTTCTTTTTCATACCTGACAAAGACTTTTGAAGTGACTAAAGAAAGGCAGAGCAATCTGATTTAAAAAAAAAAATCTTTCATGTACAATCTTTTGTCTGTAATATTCTCATAATAGCTTAGAAATTTTAAAAGAAGGTTTTAGCCGGTTTTGTTCTTTTCAAATTGGCAAAATTTGATTTTTTTTCTTCACATGTTTGTATAGGCTTTACAAATCAACAAACAAGAAAGAACACATTCAACTTAAAAAATGCATTCTTCATTGGAACCTTGGCATCATCAACTAATATCAGCTTTACTCTGAAAACTGTTTCCATGTTTTATTTAAAGAGTTAAAAAAATACACATATAACTCACATAAAATTAGCCCTAGTGTAGTAAAGAGAAAAAAGGTTTAAGGGCAATAGAAGACTGTTGCTGTAACCAACCCTCCAATCAACTAAAGGATCTTGTTAATATATCTTTCAGCTCCAAATTGGAGATATGGGTGCCATTTTGTCTGTGATTTTAAACCATATCTATTTAAGGGTTTAAGTGGGTAATTTCAAAGTTAGTAGTTTTCAGGAACACTTTGAAGAATCATTACTTCTTATGTATGACTTAAAGTTGTACTGAGTTGCTAATATCTAAAGGAGGGATTTTCTAAGAAAACTCTCCTGAAATTTTATAATTCAATGGCTCAATTATGTAGAATTACTGAAAATGTAATGCCAAAGAAGAGTATTTTGTATTTATCTAGAGCACATGAGCATAAAAATGACCTTAGAAAGTTAGCATCATAATTTATTACTTCATTAGTGATATATTTCTTATGCACTATTTGTTAGACCTTATAATAAACAATGAAAATACAAAGAACAATAAACTTGGTTTGAAAAATAGTAAAGAATGGGGAATTTGAGGCTGCTGAGAGAGAACAGAGATGAGATAAAATGATTATAATCATAACTGCCATGAGCTGAGGACATATGTATTGAGGCAATGTACTACGTGCTTCCTAAGAACCACTTGACACCAACCCTGCAGAATATGTATCAGAATCTTTGTTTCACAGATGAGGAAACCAAAGTTTTTATTTTATCAAAAGGTACTTTGTAATGACACATAGCAAAGTTTTGATTTTATAAGTAATGAAGAAGCCTTTTTAAGATAAGGAATAATATGAACAAATTTTTGTTTTGTTGTATTAGTTTTAGATATGGTACCACTTTCACCAGCTAAAATGTCCATCTTACAAAAATATGGTTTTCAGGTAGAACTGTGTTTTTCTCTAACTAGAATGAACTCTGGAGAGTTCATTTTCTATAATAAAGCCCAATATGAATTAAGTAATGTCTGGCTTCTAGAAAAACATAGACTGGATTACTTCACTGTTCTCTATTTTTTAATAAAAGGCATTTTTTAATGATCCTATTTACTAACCAGTAGAACATCATAACAAGGCAACCAAGATTTGCTCCTGAAAACTATACAGTCTTGTCTTCCACTAAATTTCACTATGCCCTATTGTTTCATCACGCTAGTGTCCTCACATGCTTTAAACACATCAGATTTTATCATAGCTTCATGCTTCAGTTCTCCTGGTGTTTCTTCAGCCCAGATTGACTTATTCTTTTTTTTTTTTCCCCACTAGGTGAAGACCTCATTCATTCTCCAATATCAACTTGAAAGGACACTTCCTTCCCAAAATTTTCCTTCTCACTCATATTAAAATCAACCACTTCCTCTGGTTTCCCACAGCATCTGTTTAATCCTGCTTTATATTAAAGCTATTTATTTTCAAGTCTCTCTTCTAGAATCTAGATGGTTAACAGCCTGAGGGTATTGGCCTTGACTCTTTCATCTAAGTTTTACAAACAAACAAACAAAATAAAACAAGCACAGTGCATTAATATATTTTGCCAAGTAATGATGTCCAAATGCTACATTGTCATAACTAATACTCAATAATTATTAGATGACTATGATAGAGTTATTCATTCAATTATTCTCTCCAGATTTTTCATTCATTTAATAATTTTGTATGCTTACAGAAGGAACTAAAGGCTGATTTATAAAAATGTTTTCTGTTTACTTTAATAAAAACCTGTCCAAATCAACAGGATAAGGAAAAGAAAACTATTGTATGATAATGTCTGTTGTTGAATCAAACAATGGGCACATTTACAGAATACAGATCACGCTAGAGTCAGGCAAACTGATGACAGACTGTAGAAAGCCCAGGAATGTACCAATTCACTACTTAGCATCACTGCCTCCATGGTTTTTAGGTATTTATTGACTGTCTCACACTAATGTACGAGCGCCTGTGGCAACTGGCAAAAGTATATAAATTTACTTGCCCAGAGATACTAGCTATAAAAACAATTTAATAGCAATGCAAGGGAGAAAAGACTAACATTTACAAGGCTATTTATTATCTAGGCAAGATAGTAGACTCTATACGTGTATTATCTCATTTAAAACCTCATAAAAACACTAAGATGGCTAGTATTTATACATCTTAAATAAAAGCACGGCTGAGTATGAGAATCTTAACTAAATTTTTAACTAAAATTAAACCAAACTCTTTTAACTAAAGGAGTCACATTATTAGAAGGCTGGGGAGCCAGGATTAACAACTTTGAAGTCCTTGACCTTTTCCATTAATATTACATTGTCTCTTCTTAGAGTCCACTTCTATACCAAAGAGGTTAAAAATCAATGTAGATTTGTATTTTAATAGAAAGGTTAGTGAACTAGTGGGACTTCAGGCAGTGAAAGAATATAATAGCTAATATTTGTTGAATACTACTGTTCTAAACATTTTGCATGTATTCACTCATTTAATCCTTAGAACAGTCTTTTGGAGGTGAGTGCTATTATTATCATAATTTCCACTTTGCAATAAAGAAACCGAGTCAAAGATAAGATAAACTTTTGCAAAATCACAAAGTTAGTTAGCAGCCATACAGTTGGACTAGAGAGTCTACAGCCCACAGAGTTTAGCCTCACAAGACTAAAAGGTTATTAAATGAGATAGCTTAAATAAAGTTCCAAACACATGGCATGGCACAGAGTAAGTCTTCATTAAATGTTAGTCACTTTCTCTTTTTTTCTTCAATCTCTACAATTCTATAATAATAATACCTTTAAGCATATTTAAAAAAATACATTGTGCATTTAAAAAGTTTATGACATATGATTTAAATTTTGCAAAAATAGGACAGTGAATGTGAAGTATAATAAACCTACGCTAAAATGACATTGAAAATTATTTAAAGGCAAGGAATGTCAGTCATAACATAGATTTAAGAGACAAAATAGGATATAAAACAGTATCCACAGTGTTTTACCAAAAATGAAAAGGGTACATATATATACACAGAAACCAATGAGTAGAAAGGTATATCCCAAAGTTTCAAAGCAGATTGTTTGTAAATGATTGTGAGTAATTTTAATCAATGAATAAGCTGCTTGTAGCTTATTCCACACAGTATTCTACAGTGCCAATCTATGTATGTTTTCTACAAGAAAAATTTAAAAAAATAGTAGGTACAGGGAGCATTCCTGTTTTAGAGATCATAATACTGAGGGGAGAAATCAGTAGAATTGTGTGAGATTTCACCTTCAATTAGTGATAGAGCCTGAACAGAATGCAAGCTCTTCATTTCTAACCTAGTATGTTTTCTCTGACTCCTATTTCTATTTAGTGGTTACTGTTATTATTGAATTAAAAGATAATCTATGAAGAAAAACACTGGAGGTGGTGAGAGAATCTGCAATTGCAAATGTGCTACCAGCCTCTAATGAAACAGTCCTTTATACCATATTGACTTCTTAAGTTGTTTATTCAAGTTATTTATTTCTGGGGTCAAACCAATAAATAGTACATGTGGTAGATTAGGTTATTTTCCCCTAATTCTTCACTCCTTCTATAATAGAACTTTACATTCATACACTTTACCATACAATGACTTTACTGTAATTCTCATTGGCATATGTGTTAATGTGGGAGATGAGATGTCTCTGTCTCCTGGCTTTGAGTTTGGCTCAGTGACTTGCTTTGAAATATTAGCAGACATGAAATTATCAGAGATTTTAGATACCTTGGTGGCGGACAGATTCAATAATTGTCAATAGCTTATCTTTCTAGATTAGCAGGTGATACACTTTCTAAAAGTAGGGATTATTATTCTTGTTTTGGACGAGAGAAATATAGCTAATATGTAACATCATGTCCTTTTGTACTAACCTGGGACCAAAATAAATTAGTTGGAAAATTAAGGTGTCTTTTCCTGGAGAATTCCTCACTCTTTACTTTCTTCAGTCTAGACTGAGGCATGGGTTAGAAAGGGGAAGTATGTGATGTTAGCATGATTGGTCACCACACTCTGGAAAGAACCTTTATATACCCATGTCTTAGACATTGAGATACAGAAACAGAGATCTGAACTTTCCATCTCATTGTCACTTGTGTTCTGGAGCCTCATTAATCTCTGTCATGGAAGGTGGGACTCTTCCTTGGTGCTGATTATAGATAGAGTGGGTCTTATATTTCTGACTAGGAAACAGGCACCAACAAGACTTCCCCATCTCTCATTCCATTCTGGCTTCACATAATTACAGCAACAAATACCCCAAAACAAGAGTCACCTAAAAGCCTGTTGGCTGTGATCAGATACTTCTGATCTGCCACCATTCCTACAGTATAACTCTGAAGTTCTCAAATTTTTTTCCCCACCTTGATGAACAGGAAAGACATTTAGAATCTAACACATTTCCATGGGTTGAACCAAGGATTATTTGCAATTTCTGGAATACAAACTAAAATATTACTCATTTTCTTCCATCTAATAAGAAAATAGGAGAATATAAGTATAACCTTATTATAGAAACCATCTTTTTCTTATTAATTTCTTCATTTTGGGGGTAAATCATATACCTACACTTCAGAAATTTATTAGTAACAAATTTGCTTTAACACATTTCACACTTGATTGAATCACATCACTACTTCTTTTTATTGGCAAAAAATTTATTGGTGTATACTATACATTTATTCACTTGTTCAACACACATCAATTGAGCACCTATTATGTGCCATGGCAGTGCTAAACAATGTTTCTCTCTCTATATGCTATTATCTGTTTGAGGTGAGCAATTGGGCTTCTAAATAGTTTTGGGGACCATATTATGAATGCACAATTGCACTGTAGGTAATAAACAGTAGAGAAGAACATGTTTTGAATTGACTGATAAACAAACAAAACTGACTACCTGGCTAATTTTAGGTTTTCTCCAAAGAACAGTCTGAGACAAGAACTTGGGCTTGGGCGCAGGCAGTAATTTAGAGGGTAATCTCAGAAGGCAAGAGTGAGTGAGTGGCAAGACTGTGTCAGAAAGGCGGAAGAGGCAATAATAAGGATGTGTCAACAAGGCCACCCATGTGGCAACTGAGGTTCAATTCCTCCAGGATCTCTGAAATTTGTACAAAATGCCTCCAGAGGTAGCCATCAGAAAGGAATGGAGGCTGGAACATTTCTTTTTCCAGCTCTATTCCTCCTTTGTTGAGAGTTGCATTAAGCAAGGGCATTAAGCTTCACTCATCTAAGTCCCTCTCCCCTCATCCAGCATAGACTTATTAAGCTCTCCCAGCATTGGAAAAGGTCCTGGAACAGAAGAAAAAGCATAATGAGGTGGGAGAGAACAGAACAGTCTGAGCTAGCAGAGAACAGCTTCAGGTATGGTTGAAATCAGAGGTGACCTGAGGGACTATCACAGAAGTTCCAGGCACAGCTGCTGGAATAGCCTACAAAGACTTGGGGGGGGGGGATAATATACTTTGCAATATGACACAGCATCCCCAAAAAGATGATTTGGGAAGAGTTAGGCTGCATCTTCTTTACTAGATTATGCTTCACACACGGTTTCTCTGACTCCTTCAAGAGGTCAAACTTTGGGACAGTAAATCCTGACACTGTCTAGCTAAGAAATAGAGAAATGATGTTTTGTTAATAGGCCAACCTGATTCTCTGGCTATGATGTCAAGACCAGACTTAAAGCAGTTCTTATGAAAATTCTGACAATCATTCACCAATTATTTTCCTTTAGAAGTCTGATATGTATTGATCTTCCCGTGTTTCAGGGAAGAAATGGTTGAACTACTTTAGGGAGCTTTTCCAAAAATGGTGATACATTTTTGCAGCATTTTGCCATGATTAGGCCTAGTGAAATTTTGTCTGACATTCTGGATTCATGACAATAAGATCTGTGTTGTTGTTGTATTTGGTTTGTGCTTATTTTTGTTTTTATTAAAGTAGAGGAGAAATTGGAAAAAGTTAAAAGTTGCACCTAAATGTATTAAGCTTGAAGGTTTTGAACATAAACGAGTCAGATTTATAGAAAGTTATTAAGACCTTTAAGCTTCTATAAACATTTCATTGTTGCTGACAATATCTATCTACTTTAGTTAACCCTGCCCAAGCAGCTCTTGTGTTGCTACAAGGATGAAAGTCAGCTTATTTTGCAACTGACCAAGCGGTGAAGGAATATTCTGGGAAATATTGGTTTGGGGGCTCAGAGCATAAGGATAAATAGTAGATACTTTTATGGTTATGGAAGAAGAGTTGATAAAGCCTAAGTCCTCTATTTTAATTTATGAAGGAAAGGACTGTATTCCTAGTCCCCCAAAATGTGGTGGCAGCATTGATGGGTAGGTTGTGGTCCCTTATATGAACACATGTGGCTTCCCTTTGACAATGAATGGGCAAGTCTTAAAAAAGAAAAAATAAAGATACCCAGGGACCATTTAGGCTCTATCTGTGAGTTTCATCCTGAGATATCAAATCCAGTCACACAGAAACCGAATGTCAATATTTACAAAGCTCTTTCCATCTTATATCCCGCTTCCTTTTTCTTTTATGCTCTTTTTACCCCTTTTCCTTCCTCCCTATTCCCTTGATCCTCTACTTCTCTCTTTTCCCCAATTGCTCTCATTTTCTAATAGCCCCTATTCCCATTAGTCAGTCCCAAATCTGTTCATCTCGCAAAAGGCTTCAGTGATGGAAAAGAAAGGGCCCCAAACAAAGCCACCACCCGAGACAAGAACTCCAGAGGGTGGTGAATGGTGACCGGGGAAAGGCTGCACACTGGGAATGTTACTGCTCTGGAGGCTCTTAGCCTGAAAAGCGATTAGGTTTCAGCAGACTTGATAGCTGTATCAAGCCCCATGATTTCAAAGCTTTCATGGGCTGACAAGGACTTGCTAATTTCAAACTTTCTAACCAATTACAATCACAAAGAACTCAGGACAATAATCAGTGAGCAAAATGAAACTGCTGGAGTGAAGCAGCCCTCTGCAGGTTTCACTCTTGTGGCTCTGCCACGCAATGTGCAGCTGGGACTCTGCTTCAATAAGTAAATAAAAATACATAACAAAATACAAACATACACAATGGATTCCACTTGCTGTCTTGCCCTAGTAGAGGGGTATGTAGGAACCCTGTCTTGCATTCAGCCCATTAATTTCTGATGGTGTTAATTAAAAACTTTTGATGCTGGTTTGAATGGAAAATACCGCAAACAGTGTTTCCTTTATTGAAACACCAAGTTCCAAGTCTTGGATTATTAAGGTTAAGCTCTGTCAATAGTGAGACCAACGTAAATGCTTTTCATACCATCTGCTTTGACAAAAAAAAGTAATAATAAATAAATAAATGAAAAAGAAGAAGAAAAACTGTTTAGGTTGAAAACTCCCTTATTTCAACCTTTTTTTTCTCCTAGGACTAAACGGAAACTCCAGGTTCCTGAATGTAGAACATATTTTTTAAAAAATCTTTTTTCAAATCTTTACAGAACATTCAAATAACCCAATGTTCTAGGACCTGAATTTTTTATATTTTAAAATGAAGAAAGCTGCTTAAAATAAGTGAATCAGCTGCTAAGTGATTTCTCTCTGTCTTTTCCTCTATTCTCTCTTTCAAAAGGCAGGGAAAAAAATGCTTAAAATGGTATATGCGATTGATATGTGCGGCTTAAGAAGCTTAATATAATTACTGAGGATTCAGACTTTCTATTTAAAAATAAGATAGGATGGGGTAATAGAAACTCTGAGTGGTGAGTATTCATCCCTCATGAGGTATGGGAAATGTTTCCAAATGTGTAATTCACTGAGCAAGGTAAGGGGTGCAATGCAGTTATTCACAGAATTCTCTGTCCTCCTGAAAGCCCAGAGAAGCCTGAGAAATCCAGAGAGCAATGTAAGAGGATAGTGTGAGAGATGCTGGGCAGGAAACGAGCAAATAAAACATCCATCTCTGCAGTCCAACACTTTTATGAAGTATTAAGCAAACCACTGAAACATTCTGATTGGGTTTTAAGAGGCTTCTCCAATTTTACTTTTTAATCATTCTTTCCTTTTGTACTCAGGCCTGAAGCCTTAGGCTCCCATTCTGAGAGGTCCCATAAATGTCATCTCACAGATACCCTTTTCTCTTTTGTGTTTTAAAATACCTAACTTTATCATTTTTCATATTCTAACCTATTTATTCACACCATCCACAATGTCATCTGAAGCCTTGAAAAATCACAAGACTTTTCTTTTTTGCCCCTAAAGGTCTTCATCACTCTTGTTCCTGTTTTGATCTACATATCTTTATCGAGGATGAAGTTCTCTATAAAGGCTAAGCATTTTGGCAGATCTTTCTTCCTTCCCTCCCTAACTGCAGGCTGCATTGACCTCATCCTCTTTGGATCAGTTTGCAGAATTGGCTTCCAAACCTGATGTGACATGACAGTGATACTTCAAAAACAATAACAATAACAACAACATCAACAGAAAAACTTCACTATAAAGCATGCGAGGAAGAATATGCCGAGTCACAGAACAGAAACTCCATAAGGAAAACAGTCCTGAGCAAACCACAGCATGAGTCTGTTTTTTCACAAAATGTATGAATTTTCCTCAGAGTCAATTAATAGGTGATAAGGATAGTAAATGTAAATTAACTAACAGATATGTAGCCTATGAATGCACTTAGAGATGATTTCCAGCTGAAAAGATTTTTTTTTAGAGACCAAGTTTTTGTTAAACTTAATCCTTACTCTCTTCCCTTTCCAGCAGCAGAAACATCTGGTTGGTTTTAGATTCCCCTTGGATTTCCAACTTCAAAGGGAATTATAAAGAATAACAAATTCATGTACCGGCACTAAAAAAAAATTAGAGCAGCAGGAGAGAATGGTAAAATTGTCCTTATTTGACTGCTAGTGACAGGCGCCACAGGCAGAACCATGAGAAAAGACAAAGGCAAGATCACCGGTTGACAACCAGAGTTCCTGCAAGGGACTGAATTTGGCTACATGCACGTATGTACAGGGCCTTTAACAACCCACACAGAGATTTCTACTTGCTTAAATGAAAATAGATAAATAATAAATAAAGGAGTTAGAAGGTAAGAAAAAAATGGGTTCACATTTACCTGTCATATTATAGATTGTTGAAATAATAGCAGGTAAACCAATACATGTTTGTTGAAAGGATAACCTGGAAACAATCTTAAAGATTCACTTAGCCTCTGGATTTTTGTTTGAACTAAAGAAAACTGTGTGAATTCTGATTCTATGAAGGGCTGGGTAAGCCATCCTAGAAGTAATAGAGGCTCCTGAGAGTCTTGGATCTTCAAGCGTCTCAAAAACAGTTTCTGTCTCTTCCTTGCTCTGGATCCTTACTCTCAAAAGACGTGACCAGAAATCAAAGTTTTCCCACAGTGATAGAATAAATTTTGAGTAAACCATTGAAATTTGTAATTGTGTCAAATTTTGTTTGACATTACTTTATAGAGCTGGATTTATTCTTCTCTGTCATTTTCTTAGCAAAACTGAAACACACTTCCTACAGTGCTGGTCTTGGTATAATCAGACATAAGAAAATGAGAACAGTTAGAGAAAATACAACTTTGCCATTGTAATTACCTCTTACACACTGCCTTTCCTCTTTCCTGATTTAAGTGCAATGTGTACAGCAATAACAATAAAAATAAACAAAGACATGATTAACCAATCAACTTGTTTGTGGACCAGAGAAGAAGGGCTAAAACACCTTTCGATAATTAATGATGAGAGTCTTTAAACTTAGTTCTCAGAGGTTACAGATCTCCACACCACAAATACATTAGGTTGATTCACAGAGTGGCCATCAAATACCCAACAAGCAAATTACTGTTGACCAAGAAGTACACATCAACAGCACAACAGGAATGTTTTCATAGAGGAGTACAGAATATACAAAGCCAGTTCTCTGTGGAGCCTACCATGAGTTCCTAAAGGAGCAGTATCCAAAAGATAAGACCATCTCCAAAGTATATTCTTCATAACACAGGCTCTAGGTAAGAAGAAAGTAATCTCTAGTTAAGGGGGAGAAATGATTTCTCCTCACTGTTTCCAACATGAAGGGACTGAGCTGGCTACAGAAACACTTCTTTGAATATCTTTGCCTTTAGTGGTGTGTTTATCCTTCCCTCACCACTTCAGGTGAAGCAGAATCACCAAAATTATCTCAGTAAGGGAATGCTACAGTTCCCATCCTTATGTTAATTGTGCATGATTATGTGCTACATGTCCAATAGAGTTTATCCAGAAAATATGCTCATGTCATGAAACAGGGATCTGATGATCTGACCAAACCACTTTTTTTCTTTTGTGACTGTCAATGTCTTTAGGTCTAAAATGAAAATCTTGGTTGGTGGGGGTATTTGCAAAGGATTCCCTGCCCTATATAAGCAGAATCATCCAACAACAACTCTGAACTTAACTATAAGGAAGGAGGTAGAGGGTGTAGAGTACCACTTTGTTCTGAGAAATGTTTTATCACTTGAGGATACGTAAGGTCACAAATGTAACAACAATTGAACAAACACCTGGAGCCCAAGAGGTGAAGGATAAGGAAACATCAAGCATAAGGAAAGGGTTTGTGTATACACATTCCAACAAGCAAACGTTATCATTAATAATAATAATTATAGCTATTATAATGATGAGGTATTGGGTGTAGTATATAATACATAAGCTAGAAAGAAATGTGGGTAAACTATGATTCTTTTTAAAGGGCAGTTTATATTCCAGTTTTGTATGATGTGAGGCACACAATCCAATACCACATGTAAGAAAAGGATGCAGAAAGAAGTGAAGAAGATGTATGACTTTATTTTAGCTGTTGTGTTGTTAGTGTCAATCTAAAAAAATGATGAAAAGGTTAGCTGTTTTTAAATATAGGAATTATGGGTTACGGCAAAACATCCTTGCAGCTTTAAAATAGTGTAGTGGCTAAATCCTAACTTATCTTTTCTTAGCCGCCTTAGCCAAGCCATCAGATACATTTTTAACCTTTTGCTGACATTCTAATGATGGTGATGCCAGGTCAGGTTAAAGGAGAAAAAAGAAATATCAGAAAATTGATAGAAAAAAAATGGAAAGAGAAAAAGAATTTGTATTGTTTATACCATCCAGACTGGCAAATTTTACAGATGCTCTCTGTTTGCTTGGGATGGTTTATTGGTTATGTTATTACTTTTTTTGTGTGTGCTTTGCTCTACCAGCATTGGCTGAAAATGTTTTGTATATGTCCATACTGTAAACCCTCATATTTTTCTAGAGATTTAGTGTAGTGGAAAAACTTCTTTTTTTCTTCCCCAAGGGTTAGGCCCATCAATATTCTAGCTACTCACTTTCGAGGCCAATGGAAAATGTGCTTCTAAGATTAAATAGACCTGAGTAACACATAAATTCAGTTTATACTGATGCAGTATGTTACACAGTTACTCACATCCTGAATTTCTGATGAGTATAATACACCTGTTGGACAATACATTGCTACTGAACAGTCATTGACCTACGATTCAAAGACAGTGAGGCAGCACAAAACCCTAAGTATAGTTTCTCTACAGAGAGCCTAATTTGCACAAAACTTTTCTCTCTGATGACTTCTTTGTATAAGTGATCTAGTCTAGCCATAGAAAGCTGGCTCACAGAGATTTCTCTAAAATATTGTTAGAATAATCTACAGCAATACATACAGACACATAGAGAGCACTCTTTGTTCTGTAATGCACAATCTCCTTCCCACAAACATAGTGTTTTCTTAAAATATGACTCAGAACTTTTACTATATAATTTACCCCTTTCAGACTTCCTAGATATCCCATGTATCCATCATATATTGCCCATTTCTGCCAATAAATCTTAAAAACTATGAACTTTTAAATCCAGTGTTACATTTGATTTAAGTAGATTTGCCATATTTACGTGGTGGTTGGCTGCAGCTAGATGGGAGTTCTAATTAGTCAGAGGACTACATTTTCTCCTAGCTCAGATAAGGAATTATATACAACATAAATTACATATATCCAGCAATGAATATAATTAATGCTGCTTATATCTGGTATTCAAATTATCATCCTAAATTTGTGTCATGTAAGAAAAGTGTCAAAAGAAAAAGAGTTTCCCCCAAGATATTTAGCCAAATCTGTGGAATATTTCTCTAGTCATCCAAATTGCCCTCTGGTTTAAGGATATGCCTGAGAATATTATGTAACTCACTGATGAGATTTTACAGTCAATTGTTACACACTAGCAGATATGATGTCAGGATACTAAGAAGAAAAATACTGCTGAATGTAATGATTAGAACTATTTATCTGAATGTTTTTTAACATTAACTTGTAAAAATGTCCTGATGTGTCTGAAATATTGACGTACTAAATGTTATATGTCTGGGGTTTGCTTCAAAATAACATGGCGGTATAGTAAGAAAATAACAGGATGCCAGGTAATCACTGTGAAAGTTGGGTAATGAGTACATAGGAGTTCATTATAGCAATCTGTCTACATTCATGTACTTAAATTTTTCATAATAAAAATTTTAGAAAAAATACTGATTTGAACTTTCATTAATTTATTCTGTATTGACTGACTCATTTACTCTCTATACAAGGCATTGTGAAGACACAGAAAGTAAATAATAGTAATAATGCTCTTGTTGGACATTTAGGTTAAGAGCTGTTTCTCTTCAGGAATAGCATTTTATTTTTATTTTTACTTATTCATTTATTTTTTGTTTTTTGAGTTGGAGTCTCACTCTCATTGCCCAGGCTGGAGTGTAGTGGCATGCTCACAGCCATTGCAGCCTCACCTGTTGGGCTTAGGCGATCCTTCCACCTCAGCCTTCCAAGTAGCTGGAACTACAGATGTACGCCACTATGCCTGGCTAGTTTTTTTTTGTGTGATTTATTGTAGAGACGAGGTCTCACCAAGTTGCCCAGGCTGGTCTCGAACCCCCAGGCTCAAGCAATCCTCTCACCTCGGCCTCCCAAAGTGCTGGGATTATACTGAGCCAATGTGCTCGGCCTGGAATAGTATATTTTTTAAAAAAATTATAAAGACTATATAATTACTATAAAATTCTTAGGTTAATTTTGAAAGCAGGACACAAAATTATAAAGAAAGTATGACAACAGCATGTTATATCCTTGAGGGAAAATGAGAGTAAGAAAATATATCAAATGGTTATTAATGATTGGATTTAAATTACAGAAATAATTACTTTAATTTTTCTTCATTTTATTCCTATGTATTTTTCTAAATTATTTTTAATGAGCATGTATCATTTTAAAGTGAAAATAAATATTTACTCATTAGTGGAAAAGATGTGCTCTCCTTTCCCAAGGAGCTTTACATTTACTAAAACAGAGAAACGGCAAACACACAGCATTGCCCTGATACTTTAAGTCTTCATACCTAGAAGTGAAATACACCCACAGAAAAAGAAACGTCAATACAGATTTTATCTGATCATAGAAACATAAAGAGCTTTCTGTGTGTTGGTAGAAATAGGGGAGGAACTGGCTTCTTTGCAAGCCAGCAAGAGTGTGAAATTCAGGTATTTTTGTGATGAGATCATCTTGTGATAAATGCAAAGGGAGTGACAAATTAAAGTTACCAAATAAGCATGTCCTTTGAGCTCCTGAGGCTTGCACTGATACAAGTTTGTTTTTGGGCAGCAAAACCAGTAAAGCACAGTAGTAGGAGTGGCTGGAGAGAGGGAGGCTTGTGACCTTCACTGGTGAGATGGACATGCTCAGAGAGACAGAGATAGATATGCAACAGAATTAGAAACTACACAGTGACAACTACAGATTATGTATAATGGATATGGAAAGTCCCTGTTAGAAAGCTATCTTTATTACCCCAAGAGATTATTTTCCTCATTTTATGCACATTCATATAAAGTGAAGTCAGGAGTGTAACTTTTAAAGTTTTGGATGAATATGATGTTCATGACTAAATTGGTCTGGATGGAATCAAGCAGAACATAGTCAGATGCCAGGCACCCTTCCCTCCTCCTTCTCTTATAGATTTGTTAGTGCATTTCAATGCAGGCCAACCTCTAGCAAACTAAGCTCTTTCAGTCTCTGTCTGACATGCTGATACTCTCTTCATATATCCTCAGTCCTGACCTGCACTCTTCTTCCAGACACTGAAATATCAAGAATTCCAGGCCACAAAAAGACACATAGCTAACTTCAATGCTAGGCTCACTTGTAGCTCTGGTCTTTGTCCTCTTACTTAATTGGTAAAAATGGGTGACCTTATTCATGTCTCAAAAGAGTATTTTCCCCTTCCGTTTGTAGGTATATGCAAGAGCAATCATATCTGATTTTACAATGGATGAAAATATAGCAAATGCATTTCATATTTACAGAATATCACAGAATATCAATGAGTAGTTCAAAGTATCACAAGATGTGTTTGGAGGGTTTTTCCTTTGTTTGCTTAATGTCAAAACATCCAATGTTCCACCCAGGAAACATCAGTGCTCAACTGCACACCACCACCATATTTCCAAAGGAGACTTCTGTCCACTCAGGAGTCTCCTTTGGAAATAAACATATCTCTGGAGAGTCTTCTAAACAAGTCCCTTGAATACTTTCACCCCTGTGAAGCAAAGTCATTCTAAAATGTTTGTCAAAATCTGTGAAGACAGCTTCTAAATAACGCATTTCTTATCCTTCTAAATAATGGTATTTCAAATGAACAAATAGGATATAAAAAAATCTACCCTTTAGCAATGTCAAAAGATGTTCTGTTAAAATTTAGTACTTGAGGTGGTGAATCCATGGTTAGAAATATATTTGATTTCAGGCAACCCCTTTCGGTCCCCTCCCACTGTAGGAGCTTTTCTGTACTCTTAATAAATCCTGCTTTCAAAAAAAGGAAAAATATTTGACTTCTCTGTATCTCAATATTTTGGACTACCATTTAGAGATAATGAAAGTAACTTACCACACAGGAATGTTGTAAGGAATATCCAGTTAATGATGGTGAAGCATTCTGAAATAAAAAAAAAAAGTACTGGTAAATAAGTATTTATTTTAAAAAATGTAAGACAACATGGAAATCATTGAAAATAATCCATTTCAATCATTGAAAATAAACCACTTATTCCTCACTTTGGGACACTGACTTAGTGATACTTTATAAAAAGTAAAAGGTACTTTCCTTTGGGAATGAAAATACAACTGTACATTAAGAAAGTTGCTTTTGTAACTGCCTGCATGTTTAACTTTCAGGGTTCTAACCAGTTGCAACCAGTTATGAATGACTCGGTGCCCATTTCTGCAATTCATTGTAACTTGTGTTGAGAAAGTTATGTTTTATGGTTAATTATCCATGGTCTGTTTAAAAAAATAAATCAAACCATTGTAAACCACTGGGATTTGCAGCTCCATTTGAACTTTACTGTAATCTTGATTAAACATTTTGTAAATAAAAACAAACTGGTTTCTCTTTGTTTTTGGTTGTTATTTGTGTTCTGAAGACAAATATTGTGGCAATGGTTGGAGAACAAGCTATGGATTATTTACCCATGGTTTCATGAGTTGTGAGTTAGTGGCCTCATCCTCCTTTATGAGTATAAATAAATGTATAGTATTATATTGCAAGTCCTGTAAGACAAATGGAACGAGTGAAGTGAAACCTTCTAAAACCAAAACCTTTTATACGAAGTCACAGAACAACAAAACAAACCCCAAATTAACATTTAAAAAGCTTCTACTGTGGAGCAACAAAGTATTCAAATATTATATAATCTGCATTTTAAAAATGGCTTGTCTAACAAGCAGCAGTCTATCAATAATTCTACAAGCTTTTCTTTTCGTGCCTTTAGAAGCTACAGGTAGTTCCCCAGATATACTCCCTACCCCCAATACCACCACTGCAACGAAAGCCTTGAAAATGACCAGCATGATTAATTTAAGCCAAAGTTGATTTAGAAAAATCAGTAATTTTTGCAGTTAAAAGTAATGAAACACTATATAAAAGAAGAACTCTATAAAACTGTTCCATGGTCACCATCCTAGGACCTACATAAACAAAAGAAGTCCAAAAATAATTGCCCAGAGAAAGCGAGAAAAGCCAAGATTCAAAGAACCCTGTGGCAGAGTGCAAGAGAAGTACATTTGAGAGCCAGAATCATAAGTACCTCACATGTGCCAGACACAACTGGAGTGATTC
Organism: Tarsius wallacei; assembly: GCA_963574415.1. NCBI lineage: Eukaryota > Metazoa > Chordata > Mammalia > Primates > Tarsiidae > Tarsius > Tarsius wallacei. Next base: position 5,031 of record CAUYQG010023401.1, on the reverse strand, counting down.
TGCTTGAAAAGGTAAATCAGTAACTGAGGTTCTTGTTGCAACATTAAAAAATATCACTACTGCCAACAGCATTGAGAAGAAAAACTAGGTTGAAAGAGTTGTGAAGGACTTAAGGAAAATTAGAAAATGTTTAAAATTCCTCTAGTTTTTTTCTTGCATGCCCTGGAAATAGAAGGTTTAGGCCTGCCAGCCCTTCCTAAACCTGGATCCCAGATTACAAAAAACAACAACAAAAACAAGAAATAGCCTACATGTTCCCAGGGCCTTAGTTACAGCAGAAAATGAGGGCAGAGCAGACTAGGTTGGCACACGCCGGACTCTGAAAGGTCAGTCCTGCCCTGGTATGGTTCAGAGAGCGTGAAAACCCACCAAGATGAAAATGGAAGTTATTCTGACAAAGGGAGGCAGGGAAAAAGTTCAAAGACTTCTTCCTCTACTTCTTTTATAACCAGAGGCCTCCAACTATTTTTGACAACCAAGGAAATGCTAATCTCTCTCCTTTAGTGTTCTAAGTTTTCTTTCAAATCCAGGCAACCTATTTGAAAATTTGAATACTCAAAATGACTTCCTTTATATAGAACTACAAATAAAAAATAAGAGCTTGGTAACAGACTGTTAATTGTATTAAAATGACATAATAAACAAAGTACTTTACATGGTGCAATTTTTAAAAAAAATCACGTATCTACATACGAAATTGCACATTGGAATCCAAACTCAGCTATAATACATATAGAGAGACACTTAGAAAAATATATGTGTAAATATAATTTTTTGGTTAAAGACTAGAATATTCTGACCAATCTTCATTATTTCTGTACAAACAAATCTATCTGAGCTATAGATCCTGTAAGAAAAAAAAGTTAAAAGAAAATGTATTTATATAATACTTCAAATGATTATATTAGTTTAGCCATTACTCATATTAAGACAACAAAAGATGTCCTCATGTCATCATAAATACAGACACACAATAATCCCAATGATCTTGATCATTCAGTTGTTAAAACAGAGCCACACATTCAGGCAATGAAACCTGAAAAACCAGACAAAACTCTTCTGGTTTTGATTTTTATCTTTGTGTATCAGATTTTTCCATACAAAGGAATTCTAAATTGTAATTGTTAACGCATTAGACAATGTTAAACAAATTACGAAACAGCCTGAATATTTTTAAAAATTGAAGAAAAAATTCACCTCATACCATTCTCAGCAAATGAACCAATTTCTAATGGCTTTAAAATCCAGAAATAAAGTATGATCTATAACAATGATGCTGATCCCAAATATTAATACAAGGAGACAAAATGCTTCAATAGTTCAATAGTTCATACACTAATGATCATATCTATCTTCTCCCCCACTTACCTTTTCTAGTTGTATTAAAACAGATCTACCACCACTGCCCCAATTGGAAGACCCTTCTCACACCTGAACTTCTTTTCTTCTAACAGATGCCTAAACAGTGCCTGATGCTGTGTTCTCTGTCATTTTACATCCATTTTATAACCAGAAACTAAAAAGGAAGAACAAAACAAAATCAAAATCTCCAACCTCCTTATCAAACAAACGTCTGGTTCCCAGAGGACATCAGTTGGTTAAATGAAACAAAATATTATATTATAGTATCAGGTCAAAGGATTGATAAATCACATACAAATCTCACTGTGTTCCTATTTAGGGAAGAAAGTTACTCTAATGAAAAATTGAGGGTTGTGGGAAAGGGGTGAAAGGCGAGAGAGAGTGAGAAAGTGAGTGAGTGAGAGAGAGAGAGAGAGAGAGAGAGAGAGAGAGAGACATATTTATTATACATTTGAGACATTAAGAAAGGCAATTCAAAGGAGTTCCAGGGAGTAGTGTGACAAAAAGTTCTAAATGAAAATTCCAGAAACTACAGGTTCTGAAAACTGTTGTTTAAGAAACTAATTATATAGGGAGCCCGAATTAACTGTCTCTGTCACAGCATCTTGATGTTTCCTCCTTTATTAAGACTTTGGGGTTTGAATGTACTTTGTCAAAAGAAGAAAATAGAGCTATATACAGCCCCCAAAGTAAAAAAGCAAGAGAAAGACAGATTTATATAACTGGCTTTTTACATAAATATTACATCAGGATGCATTTCAAGTGAAAATATAAACATACACACACATCCGTCTTCTTTATCCTCTTTCTATTTTAAAAATCATTTCATACTTTAAATGTTGGTTTTTCACAAAAGAAGTAAAAACGAAGTAAAAAGTTCACTTCAAAATAAGTTAAGTGTTATATTACCTGGAAAATTCACCACATCACGAGGGTCACAAAGTCCTGCTTAAAGCCAGTTAAGGCACTGACAACTATGGGACATTCTGCTGCAGGATAGGGCAACTAGAAATGGCCATGGATGTTAACTAACTCCCTTCTGAACAGTCTGAGAAAAGGGAGAAAAAAAAAACTGTAAGTTTCCCCATCTGTTATTTCCTTTTTTTTTCTTTTTGGCTGTGGAAAAGTAAAATTATGCAAGAGCTTTTGAATGTAAAGGCTGTGTGCGCCTTTTCCCTTTTTGTCTCTGTGTACCGGTTATGTGATGTTGCGTAACTGAGTACAGAGTAGGCGGTTAGCGTTTACTATTGATTTACACTATGCCATCTAATGAATTCAGAACACCAAAAAGAAAAGAGCAGGAGAGGGAGGGAGTAAAAAGAGAAAGAGAGGGACAAGGAGAGGAAAAAAGAGGAATGGAGGGAGGGAGGAAGAACTTATTTAGAGAAACAATTCTAATGTCTGGAATAGGTTCATTTTTATTTCCTTTATCTCTGACTTTTGGTTAATGTTCAGGTCTCAGGAAAATATACTTGAGCTGGTGACCCTAATATTCCAGTTCTATTTCCAATGAGGATTATTGGCAGGTGAATGTCTGAAAGTACTAATGTGTCAAATTACTTGAAAGCAATTCCACTAAACTGTCAGACTTCTCCATATGTACTTATTTCTCATTCTCTATACATTTGTGAATCTGGAGCTGTGATCGCCAATACTATGGTTCTACCAGTTTACCCAATCACAAATATTTGAAAGATATACAGAGATATCATCAGGGCAAAGATAAATAAGTTCTACCTTACCAATCTCCTTTAAAAATACATAAAGAACTCATTCAGAAATCTTTAAATAGGTCACTATTTTACTTTGAAAGAAGATATGCCACATATTAGTTGGCTGAACAAAACAGCCCAATATAGGATAATAAAAAAAGAAGTAGACAAAATGAGGAAGGACCTTAAACTGATGGAAAATACTTGTAAAATAAATTTAAATAACTCTCATATGAGAGCCTTCAACTTTTAACTGGAATGATTATAGACATTCCCAGTCTTTCAAGGCCACTCAGTGCTTCCGATACCATACAATGAATTCTCAAAACTTCAGTCCAGAAAGTAAATGTGAAGTCGATTTTGCTGCTAGGTATAATATCTTCCTGTACCTGAGTGTTTCCTATGGTTGAGAACAACCACTAGTAGGTGAGAAAAAGAAATAGAAGTTCTCTTTATTTAGCAACCAGCTAGAAAGCTGCACAGGGAACTTGTTTTCTTCCTGACTGTGTGTTTACAAATGATGACTAGAACAAACCATAGGAAGTTATCCAAAGAGATAACAAGAGTTTGGGTTTCTGGTCTTCTAATTGTCTTCTCATTCCACTCATTTGAGTTCAGAAGATATTAAACAGATGACTACTCTATCCATTTGTCAAAGATGCTTTAATGACCAATGTTGGTATGCACACAGTTGAATACCTAGCATTTAACACAGCGTTTGGCATATTCTCTATACTCAGCAAATATGTGTTGAAACTGAGAAATGATTACAGAAGAAACATCTCTGTAGAAAAAGTGCACAAGAAAAGCCTCAGAAAAACACATTCTAATGTTTTACAAGAACTCTTAGGCTGTATTACTCTGTCATTTATCTGCAGGCAAAATAATACTGTAAAGGAAATATCAGTAAGTTATTTAGGGATCAATTAACTTCAGTTCCATTTTATTAGGAAAAGGCCTAACAAAAATTATAATATTGATAACATCAGCAAAGTTTTGTGTTCATTTCCACCAGCCCTTTTGGACTACCTTCTCATTTACTCTTGGGCACAGAAAAATCCATTTTAATTTCCATGGACACATTCTAAAGGAAAAGTCATGGGATATCAACATAATTCATCTTTTAAAAAATACCGAGAAGACCGTGGGCATGTAACAATGGGAAAGAATGTGGCTTTTTGTTGAAGGACAAGGCAGGTTGAGTTTTGATTAGGTTATGCGATTTAAATTAATAGAAGGGCAGTCAAGGATGTACTGATTACCATTTTCCTGGTTAAACTGGAGTTTTTTGAGAAAAAATAAATTTCATATTAGAAAGTCAGAAATGCCATCTTTCAGTTAGTTGGAGAATGAGATCCTTAGAAAAATAATTGCAACTACAATCTATTAAAAATTCTAGTTGAAGAGTAAACTGAAAGCATATAGCAATTGTAGCCATATGATTTTTTTTTAAAATGGAGCTACCATCTTAATTCGCTAGAACTAAAGTTTTTTTTTCTATATTCTAACTTTGGTTATCCATTTAATGTAATCAAATCCAGCAACTTCCTTCAATAAACATCCTGGCAGTATGTCAACAAGAGCCCCCATTTGCTTTTTTATATCATAGAGTCTTTTAAAAAATTTTAAATTGTTTTTCTGAGACAAAAGACTGCATCATAAGTGGTTGCTGAGAGAAAAGGCTCAGGATAGCTATGTTGCTCATAATGATCACAACAAGCATGAAGCAGATAGGATTAAGCAGCAATAGAAGTAGCTTATTGATCATGGTGGCTTTCAGATATTTGTGGTTGCTAAATATTTGCCAATTGTATATTTGACAAAGGCCTAACATCTAGGATCTACAAGGAACTCAAACACCCAAGAGGAAAGAAACAAACAGCCCCATTAAAAAGTAAGCAAAAGACATGAATAGACGCTTCTCAAAAGAAGATATATGGGCAGCCAACAGACACAT